>DF239580.1:31969-95230 GCA_000507305.1 Breviolum minutum Mf 1.05b.01 | reverse complement strand
GGGTTGGAGTGGGTAGTGAAGGTTTTCGGGCTTTGATTTAGTATTAGATATACGGGTATTAATATGATACCATGATGTTTGGGGAATCTACAATTGTACAGATATGCATATATACACTACATATGTATCTATCTATCTATCTATCTATCTATCTATTTATCTATCTATCTATCTATCTATCTATCTATCTATCTATCTATCTATCTATCTATCTATCTATATCTATCCATCTTTCCATCCATCCATCAACCCCCATCCGATTCTCCATCCATTTTGGCACTGAAAACCACCTTCTTTTATCTCCCCACTGGTTGGCGAATCAACTCTGAGGCCAAGGCGCGTTCCCCTTTGGATGGACCAGAGTATTGCAGCACCTCTTTGGGAAGGTGGCGGAAGTTTCAACCACAAAAATGCCCGCCATAAATTGGGGTGGCAACGTGGGTGTAGCAGTGGTGCTGCTGGGATTGCTCGTGGTGTTGGTGGTGTAGAAGGTTTGTGTTTTTGTTGATTTTGGTGCTGTTGCTGCTTACGTTAAGACATTTTAAGACTCAAAGAAAAAACATACACATGAAACCCGGGAAATACACTTAAAACCACAATGGACATTGGTTGTTCCAAAATTCCAATTCATGGCATGGCGCACAATGAGTACATTATGTAGTTTGAAATGCGCATGCTACGGAAATGTTATGTACCACATCGTTACAAACAATGAGTTGTTTCAACTTCCAATAAGATCCAATAGATTAGCCTGAGTGAACCACTTTGCCTCCATTTTCCCAAATCCACCCAAGAACATATTCTCGAGATCTTGAAAGGAAAAAACCCTCAGGAAGCAAGAAGGATGTATCACTATACTGTACCACTGCCACTATGCAAATTAGCTAATACTTATAAAAAAATCATACCGTACTGCATCACCAACTTCATCCAAATGATTTTACACCTTGTAACCCCTCACCATTTCCCACTATGAACATTGGGAGGGAAAGTCGAACATCCCAACCGTTCTCTAGCATGTTTGCGGAACATCACCAGGAAACTCCCAAGCAGCTTGGTTCCGGTCGACATGTGCTCACCTGGTCCCCACCATACCTATGAGGCCCAGCTGGTGAGAGACGGAACACTGAACGATGGGAAACAGATTGATGAAAGTGTGTGAGTTTGTGCCGGAGGTACAGTAATTTTTGGGGAGATGTTCCACTTTTGGATAATTTTGGTTGACTCATGTTGATGACAATTTGAGCTTTAGATGATTCCAGGCAATTGAATACTTGAAAGCGGTTGTCTCAGGAACTCTTTAATTCGCAACCATGATATTCCCTAAGCGCAAATGGGGTTTATTCAGTCAAGCGGTGTTTTGTCAAGTGCTTGTTGCCCTGTGGGGATTGGAACATACCGAACATCTATGGTGCTCAGTGCTCAATGGCAAAAACAGTGCGCTTGTGAATGAGCAAACTACACACGGCCCCTTGATTCCAACTCTATTTTTGCGATTTTTGCTGTGTGTTTGTTAGGGGCAATTTTTCTGCCCCGCTTGGAGGGCAATTTCAATTTGAATACCATGAACATGAGGGAAATTTATGACTGATGTAGATGATGTTTCCAACAGCAGGATGATGGACGTTTAATGAACTATCATTGGCTCTTTTGAATACTCTTAAGACTGTATTTAACCCGGCTTTCAAACACATGGATTACCAACCATTTAACCATATTATATTTGTTTCATGTTTTTGTTGTACATTGAATCTTTCGTGATTCTTGCTGCACAGATCCGGAAACCATTGGATCACCACCGGCCGATGTATGGAAAGTTGGGCGCACTCAGACGGTGGCGTCGAGGTTATGTTTTTTGTTCGTGCATTTTTGACGTTGTTCAGAAGGTAGCTTGCCAGGAATGCGCGGGAAGCTGAAGATGGAAATGATATGAGTTAAGGTGCGTAAAAGCCTGAAACATGAGTATTTTGTTTGAAAATCATCTTTGGATCATACTCTGTTTGTTACTGAATTTAGGGCCTTAGGGGGCCTTAATCGCTCCAGTGAAGGCTTTCGAAGCTTTGAAGAAGAAAATGGCAGCAGACGAAAAGAAAAACATAACTCAAATCGATTTTCACAGATTTCCAAATATCATAAATATCATATCTAAACACGTTCTGTCCCCATGTTGTTGTTTCCATCATCCTGCCACCTGGCTGATTGTTTCAAAATAGCTTGGTGTCTCACCCATCTCGACCAATAGCAGCATAGCAGAACAACATGCGCCACCTTTCACAGGTGGATTCATGTGGAACCACACTGATGTGTTTTTTTTCGAAAAGACAGGAGAGTTCGAATAGATCTTAAAATGGATCAAGATGTTTTTAGATATTGAAAAATCTTCTTGAAGCAGCTGTCTACTAATGCTACGTAAGTTTAACATACCAATATTCCAGGACAAGTTGTCGCCGAGCTCGTGCTTTCAAGCCCTTCTTGTAGTTCCAACCAGGCCTTCCCTGGCGTACGGATACCGTGCCCCCTTTCCAGAAGATAATGATGGGCCGTGCCGCCAGGGGATAGGGTTGGGTGGCTGCTGCTAGCTCCTTCAGTATGACTGGGTGATGTTTTTGTATTGGTTTCGTATTTTTTTCTTAAAGTCCTTGTCCTTTGAGGGGTCATAGAAGTTTGGTAGAGAGGGCAGTAGGGGAAACCGTAAGATAGTTGGCAAACTTGTCGGAAGTATTGTAAGCATGGTAGGTCAGATCTCGGAAAGGGCTTGTCAGCACTAACAAATGCAGAAAACCTGGAAACGATTACACAAGTATCTCGAATTGACATGTCACAAGGCCCAGGCATTTCACCAGTACCATGAAACGAGGCTTCCCAACTTCCAATCACCATCAATTAAGATAGGAAGGGTTTTATGTATTCTTCATACTGCTGACCGACAAAGCGGTTGACACAGAGCAATTTGTAGGGTTTTCCACACTGTGAATTGCTGCAGGATTTGCCACATTTGCCCCTATGAATCCAAAAGTGCATCCATTGAAGTGGCAAGACATGTTTTTATCATATGAATGAGAAGGAGTTTCATTCTTTGCACCACAGGGTAGGGTTCAATCAGCACTCTTTGTTTCCTTCCAGTTCTGTATGATGCTTTTAGTAGCCCGGTATCCCAGGCATTTCCCCCAAGCACTGCACTTCCTTCACCGATGCGTTTTGGATCTCTCAGACTCAATCCAACGGCACGCGGCGTGTCACACCGACGGCAAAGAAAGTACACGTACTGCATCAATGGACATCACATGTAAGGATGTTGAGACATGCAGACATAAGATGACATAAGACCTAGCAATTTCGACCTTTTGATACCTATACATTCTATTTTTCACCGAGCAAGGGAAGCATCCAGCGGTGTGAGCGTTGGAGCTATTTGGCCCGTCGTGCTTTCGTGCTTGGGGTCATGGCAGGGATGCATGCGGTAGCTTTGGGCAGTGGCATTGAGCCACAGTGGATGCTGGGCAAAGAACGGAAGCAGTGCAAGTTGTAGCGAACCGTTCTCAAAGGCAGATGTTAAATGGTGTTTTATTGAGACTTTGTTGTTCACCCTCCATTCGGGAAATGATGTATATAATTTGAGAGTCATGATTTTTTTAATGGGATTGAAACATGTTGAAGCCACCTGACAGTATAGTTGTTCAACTGTCCAAGCATCAATATTCAGCTACTAGTCCTTAGCTTCAGGGTCAGGGGAGTCAACATTCCTGAAGATCAGAGTCTGAGGGAAAACGGATTCCTTATCTCCCTAGTAAGTCGGATTATGATGAACTATCATTATACTCGTATGTGTATGAATGCCTACTACTATTGGATTTAAAGATTCATGTGACATGCATACAGTCTTGTAAGAAACGGCTGTTTGATGTACATTAACCCGCTGAAGACACTGTTGCAAGTATATGTTTCATATCTTCTTGTCCATCGTTTTCCTATCTCAGGAAACACGATGAGAGCGATGTGGGTCGTATGGAAAAAGGCGAAGAATCCATCGAGATCATCACTTGCTCTGAAGCTGTTTCTCAAGATCTTCGGCTTGAATTGATCGGATTCTACTTTTGTCGCTGAATTCTTCGAGACTTGAAGTTTTGGCCATGCTGGCATTGCCATGCGTTTTTTGCTCAAAGAGATATCGTCCAAATAGATCCAAATAGTGCAACATCCAGGATATCCATGTTTCTACGAAGATTCTTCACTATATTATATACATGTCATCAGAGAAAGACTCCACAGAATTGCTGCTGAAACACTACACCATCACGTTTCAACTTCAACATCTCCAAAGTTCTCTAAAGCCCTGAGTCTTTTTTGCTTGGCCCCCTCCCCACCATCATGGGTTGCAACTTTTAGTTGTTTATATCCAGGATCAGCGAGAGATCTTACAGGAGCGTCAACTGATCAATAACCCAGTGACTTGGTCCTTACCAAAGATGGACCTCATGACGGGTCGGGGTGCAGCCAATGAGCGGACCTAAGTGATCTAAGTGCCTAAGAATCCTCAAAAGCACAAAGGAAATATGAATCAATTGGAAGGAATATATGTCTCAGAGAGTGTACTTAATAGTTTTTCAGACCCTTTAAACAGTACGGATCATCAAATATATAGAGTCTATAGAGTTTGAGTCTAAGAACAGTGGTTTTTTGTTTATGACTATCCGCAAGTTTCCTCACATTTACCTTTCAGTAAAGAAATATGGGCTGGAGATCCCGAAAATGAATCTACATGACAAAAAAAGTTCAAAAAGGGTGGATGTTCCATTTGCTCTCATGTGTTGTATATTAGTTGATTCACCATCCGCAAGACTAACTAACTTTCCTGAAATTGAAACAGCTTAGGTGAAGATGTGCATGCGTTCCTGCGCTGATCAAATCAATGGAGTGGTGGATGATGGTGCAGCTACTCCAAAGAAGTGCCTCCGGAGCTGTGTGTTTTTTGCGGCACGACTGGATCGTTGTTGGTTCCTAAGGGATTCACCTTTGTTCTTTGGTTTAGGACGAATGTAAGGACACCTTCATGTTTTGTTTTGGGGGGGCACCTTTTTTTTTAAGGGTATACGGTGTTTGAATTCCAAAATTGCATAAAATTACCCATAAATTGTTTTGATCCAACTAGTGACTGGTGACTGTCAGGATGGCACATCATGATCCTATGCATTTGGATGCCAACTGAATCTAACATACATGCGGCTACCTGGAAGTTCACTTTATCCAGAAGGAATTGGATCTATATATACTATGAAGTGGTGAATTTTCCAACCAGCTATTTGACCGATGACCCAAGGAGATGAGTGATTTTTATTGATTTAACTTTGGGATTTTGACATATACGAATACATATATATAGATATATATATATATGTATTGATCACAAATATAATAATATACACAACATCGGATATACAAATTATTTGCATATCCTTGCTAATATGAAGTGCTTTTTTCCGGAGTTTTGTCCATCAACCACTATCAACAGTATGGTTTGAGGTCCAAGCGCCCTCGACAAGAGAAGACCATGTATCAGAAAGTGGCCAAGATTGTGACTCGGAAAGGATCGTAAAGTGATGAGATTTGTACCAAGTGTTGAAAATAGATACCTGCAAATGATGCAATCAATACATGCCGCAAGTGGAAATGACGATCAGTACAATGATTATATACTGTATGTCATAATTTTTATATATTCTATCTAGGTACCCCACGCTAACACACCTGCCTCAAATGTCATTGAAATGTGTAGGCAAACCTCAAAAAATGACAAGCCTCAATAATCAGTTGTGATCTTGGGTCCTGGAAGCCTTGCTTCGTTACTACTGGCGTGCTATGAAGGTGACCGTCTTGGAATGGCTGCCCCAGATGACGTGTCAGAAGCTGCGCGCCGATATGGTGGCGGGGCTAACGGTGGGTGTCATGGTGATCCCACAGAGCATGTCATATGGAGCCATTGCAGGGTCTCTTGGTTGCAGTGGGCAATCTGATAGAAATACCATGGAGAAACAATAGCTCACAAGTAGTCCTATCCAAGGAAACAGGAGTCCAAATTTTGTTTTCTTGTTTCAATGAACATGTGCATATTCAAGTTCTTTTTTTTGGAGGATCGGGCATATGTTGATTCCATGTACAACGCATTGCAGAACGGTTTTGATGTTTTATATACTGCACCTTATATGTGTCAGACCTGTTCCTTTCTTTTTTGTCGGGGCAGATCTTGCACAGGCAGGTGGCATTTGCAAAATGCCGTGACAACCTAAGCCCCATAGCAACAAAAGAATAAGTAGATATGATGTGAACACTTTTTTGTCCATGTAGTGGACTTGCATTGTTGGAGTTCCAGTATATCATGACAAACCATCAAGCATTAGGGCCACCATGGTCATGTTATTTTAGGGTACATGATGTAGGTACGGTAATTTCATGTGCAATACAACTTACAACCTTAACATTTTTTCCTTGTCACCTGGAAGATATTTCACATTGAAGAGATGAGTTCTCACATGCCCAGCACATGATTCTCAACACTTCGACACCTTTTGGCAGGTTGCCCTACATCAATGGCATGTACTCTGCCTGTGTTCCCACCTTAATCTATGCCCTTTTTGGGCAAAGCCGACAGTTGGCCGTGGGCCCTGTGGCTATGGTCAGTTTGTTGGTGGAAGCTGGGCTGAATGGCCAATTGGGACCTGAGTGCACAGTGGATGACAAGCCGCAATATGAGGTTCCGCAGGGGATGTGGGATACCCATATAGGTCCCCATGGACCTGGATGAAGAATAGCGAAGAGCCTTCAAGAAAGCCCGAGTTTTAGGAGACATAGTTTTGATGGTTGTTAGGCTAGGAGGGCCATGATACATGTGATATGGTGGATTTGCTGGTGGGTTTTGAGTGGATATGATGTTTGCTGTTGCTTTCCCCCTATTTCCTTCCCAGTCTCGCGCCAGACCTGTCCACAAGAATATGTCGGCTTGGCATGTCTCACTGCGGCAATGGTTGGAATGATGCAGATCTTGGCGCCTCGGTGTAACAAGGGCAAGCGTTGGCCCGCCTTGACCTGCGCTGTTGACGTGTGTTTGTTTGGGCAGTGTGCTGTTGGAACGGTTTTTGGATCAATGAGCCATCTGTCATCTGTGTGCTGCGGGGACAGAGGAATGCAGTAAAATCCGGCACAAAAGAAACACGTTCCATTCATCAATACTTGTATGATCTCGGACAGGGATAGCTTGGTTAGTAGGGGTATGAGGCATATCTTTTCAGGATAAACGGTGACAACCCATGAACTCATGAGCCATTCCTGTGATGATCCAAGTAGCCTTTTTTTGACAATGGAGGTTGGCAAGATTTGGGTGAAGCAAGTTCAAGCCTCCCATGAATCGTTTTTTTAAGTTTGGCCAAGCATTTGTGAGAAAAGTTGTGGGACAGAGACCAGAACATGTGTAAACAACCTGGGATAAATGGATATACTGCAACCATGACCATAACACCCGCAACATAGAAAAAAATTGCCATGGTCCTTCAAAATATTTCCATTTCGTGAAAAAAACCTTGAAGTTGAAACTATCGCGTGGGAAAACCCTATGGCCATGTCGGTCAGGCCAGCATTCTGAAGTTGGGATTTTTGGTCACTTTTTTGGGCCATCCAGCGCCTTGGAAATGGTTTAAAGGGGGGAGGAAGGGGTAGACTAGAAGTAGCAGCTACAATTCAGTACAAAAAGAGATTTGACATAGGTACAGGGTTGGGGAGATTGCCTAGTTGACTATACAACGGAAGAGTTTTGCTGCTTCATGGCAGTAATTTAGACTATCTTATGAATCGTGAAGAAAGGGATCATCAGCACCCAAAAAAATGCGAAGAAATTTAACGACCAAAATTCATCACCAAGCTGCCATTGATAGATAATGGATCCGGATACAACTTCTTGGTGGTTTCAAACATTTTTTAATGATCGTCCCTATTTGGGGACATGATCCAATTTGACTTTGACTAATAGTTTTCAGATGGGTTGAAGAAACCAAGTGGGTAACTCTTGATGGAAGAACCTACACTGCCTGCGATGTAAAAACACCTCGCGGACACTGTTTGCTAAATTTCCTGAAAACGTGGCCTGAACTGGGCCAACTTGGATCAACTTTGATTCGTTTGCTCAACCGGAAAGTTTGGGATGTCCCATAATGGGTAATTATATGGTAATTATATATATAATATATATGTGACTGATTTTTAGTTATAGCTTAAGCAATTGATACTCGTTGATAAGATGTATATACATATATATATATATATGTGTTTCCTCAAGATTTCTGAATGGCAACATCTTGACCGCATTTCGAAAAGAAAACAAATCGGGACCAGGCAGTTAGATACACTGAACATAGAGCCATGGTTTGCTAAAATGAAGCTTTTAATCAGGTTTGATCACTGCGGACGTGATTGATTTTTTCTTGTTTTCTATCAGCAGTAAATAAGATACCAGACTCGTTTTTGCTTCCATTTGAATCTGAAATCCAAGATTCCGGCATATTCTGGCCACATTTTGTTCGAAACAATCAAAATTGCAGTCACGGTACACTCTTCAAAGGGGGGCAAACCTGACAAAATGATATGATCCTAACGATCGTATACATCAGACTGATCCATACTTCAGCTTGGCAAAAATTCTACTGGGATTCTCAACATCCCAAGGACGTTTCTTAAAAACCGGATGTTTCTTAAAAACCGAAGCTGCTACATGTAGTTGGATCTGGCGTCATTCAAACTCCGCAGCTTGTCATTTCGAACCGTTTTCGGCTCAGTGAAACGTGACTCGTTGAAGTGAAAAAAAAAAATCGCCGCGAGTCCATCGATGGCTGGCCTCCATTTGCCGCGCATCTTGCCGATCTCGTTGTCGTCATCCACTGCCGATGCCGATTTGGTCACACAGAGTTGTCCAGTGGGTGGAAAGTTAAGATCTTTCAAGAAGGACCGACCTCTGGTGGGAAAAAATGGGGGGTTTTGGGGCAGAATGAAGTCAGGTTGATATGGTTGATAAAAAACCCCCGGTGTTGAAATTGTGAAGTCAAAGTCACGACTTGAAATCTTAGGATTTTTGGTGATTTTCATTGTTCATGACTGCAGGGGCTGTTTTTGGGTACATCATTCCCAATCATGGGGAGGTTTGTCCAAGGGGAGTGACATGCCTCACCAAAAGTTGGTGCCTTGGTCCCACCAAACGGTTGAAAGGTAGAAAATTATCAGCCAAAAACCCATCCAGTTGGTGGTTTCAACCAACCCATCTGAAAAATATGATCGTCAAAATGGGTGAAAATCTTCCCCAAAATAGGGTTGAAAATAAAAAATATTTGAGTTGCCACCACCCAGCCAATAGTGATACTCAGCTCACATATTGTTCCAAGACAGAAAATCATCGACTCAAAAACAGTGCCTTGAAACAAGCCTTTTAAGGGATGGGGATATGTTAGTTCCCAGGATGGGTACCATTTTTGGTATGTTTGATGCAACAATGTCTGAGAAACCGGGGTTCTCTGGGTTGTCCCGATTTTTGGATGAAGAATGTCGACCCCCTGGCAAGTCAGGAACATGTTCACAAATCTTTTTGGCACATGCTGATAGCTTACATCTTTGATATGTTTGTAGATCTTGATCAGTGTTCAATACATGCATATGCATTATAATTCTGCAATGTTCATGACACAAAATATACTTTTATAGTTCATACCTATCATGAAGCAAAGATGTTCAATTAAACATATATGTAGACAATAGTTATTTTACAATTACAAATGTACAAACATCGGACGTATAAATGAGTTACCGGAACTAAGATATCCCCTTTTCCCAAGGCACTTTTCAGTCGATGATTTTCCCAACTTCCCCTGGTCAAATATGTGATCGTTCCCTGCCAACTGGAAGCAGTGAACCCAGGAATCCTTGCAGGAACGTCGCCAGAGCTTCAGACGAAGCTCAGAACCATTGATGCTTCAAAAGACTGAGGTGCCTTTTTCGCGCGAACAAAAACGAGCTGGTGATGTTTTTTGTTTGGAGTGGGTGGGTGGGGTTTAGACCAGTTGAGCAGTTTAACCACATTTGGTGGTTTGGGGTTGCTGTTGTATCAAGTGATGCTACTGATTATATGACACCCTTTTTTCAGTGATGTTTGAAGAATTTGTATGGAACACCCACTATGGACCAGGGTCATTTTGATTGGAGCTTGGTGTTGTATAGACTCCAATAACACCCAGATATTACTAGCTGCTTGGTAGGGGTGTGAAATCGACATGAATATCCTGGTATTTTGACTCCCCGACTCGTTGCAGGTTTCACCGTTTCACCCACCACTGAGTTGGTGAATTGTAATTCACTCAGCTTACGGAAAGGCTTGGTAATTCCAATATGCATTTTGAAGAGAAGAAGATCTTGAATTTGCAGGCATGATGTCATGTTAGTTGATTGCTGATGATGTTACTATAGTGTTTTTTTTTAATTGGCTTCCACGATTAGAGGGGGATTGTTAAATAAACAACTTTACTCACGAAGCATTGATGCAGATGATTTTTTTTTGACCGAAGAGTTGAACCCTCGAAGCCAACTTTGAGGATGGGAGTCCCTACGAAATGCGAACTTGAATAGAAGAAACATGAACGCATATTAAAACCACTTCTTAGGCTTTCAGGGTTGATTTTGCTAATACCTTGGGATGCCCCTCCGAGTAGCACAGTCACCACCTTGAAATCATTCTATATTTTTGGTTGACCAGGAAGCCCCTAAAATTCGAACCTTTACTGGCAACCCCCCAAAAAAAAACGGGGGAAGGGGGTGGTGTAGTTTTTTTCTTCCCCCCAAAAAACTAATCACACACACACACACACACACACACACACCAACAAAAAAGTGAATCTTCGAATCATCATTCTTCATTTTTTTTGGAAAGTTTCACCAAGGAGGAACACTGTGTGATGGGTCCATCTTCACCTTTCATGGATTTGATGGGCTGCTGGGCATTTTTTTCAGAACGAGTTTTGTTTTTTTGTCGATCCTAAGGAGGTGACTTCTTGAAGAACGGAATTGTATAATACATTACATACCTGGCTGGTGGTTTCAAGGATTTGTTATGTTCACCCCTACTTGGGGAAATGATCCAATTTTGAGTAATATTTTTCAAATGGGTTGAAACCACCAACCAGATACTATATAATGCGTGTGCACTGATACAATTTCAGCTCGTTAATTCCGATCCTTGCATATAATGCTCAAAGGGGTTTAATGCAAACTACTAGTCAAGGAGCTATATGCGTTTGACACCCCAGAGTTGCAAAGATTGAACGCATTGAACATAGTGCAGTTGCATCCCTGTAACTGGATACAGTTCAAAGGGCAAGACTTTGTCTTTGGGAGGGCAGCCCTGCTCCTTTGTAATAGCCTAGTTTGATGGTAAAAAGCATGTTTGCCATCAGAAGTCTTGCTTCAACAGTACGAAAACAGCCCTGGAAGGGTCAAGAAGTGTTCCTCCTCTACCAAACCAACCATCTCCCAACCAACTATATAGATTCCTGCAAGCATCTCCCAAATCAACCATCTACTCTCTCATTATACAACTATCTCCAACTATAAGATGCCATCTCCCCCAAATCAACCATCTCCCAACTAACAATTATTGAACGTTATTTTCAACTAACTACATAAGTTACATAACCATCTCCCCAAAAATCAACCATCTCACCACCAACCACCCCCTGATTACCGAGGCTTAGGTGTCCCAGATCCTGACTCCCGGCGCCACCGTCATCAGCTGCAGCTGCCGGCGCTGAAAGAAAGCCCACGGTGAGCATCGGAGCATCTGAAGGATATTACCGACCGCTTGGTGGTTGGGGCCTTGGAGGATCCTCCCAATTAGTATGTGGGTTAATGATTAGTATGTGGCTAATAGGCAGTTTTCACAGTACATCTTCGGGTGATGCGGGATTGAATGAAGATGGAAAGAAACAACTCATCTGGGTGGTGGTTGAAACAAGTATTTTTTATGTTCATCCCGAAAATTGGGGAAATGATCCAATTTGACAAGCATATTTTTCAATTGGGTTGAACCACCAACTAGATAGTTATGGTTGGTAAGTCCCCCCCAAGGTAGGGTTGTTTCCCTTCCAAATGGAATTTCCACGGCCTATAAATGGGGGTGATCCTAACTACTTACTAAGTGGGATGATCCTCCAAGGGGCGGAAACATGACCAACCAACCAACCAACCTTCCCCAAAACCAACCCCAAGTGATGGCTGAAACCCTGGAAGCACAATTTGTTTGCATTCAAAGAATGAAACGAAAAGAAAACTGGTGGAACAAAAAGGGGATGAAACAAGATGTTGGCGATGTTTATGCCAAGAATACACTTGAAAGCAATGACCGAAAGTTTAAAACACTACCAAAAAAACTATTTTTTAAGGTTTGAGAAAGGTGTTCGCTTTTCTATTGTCCGATTTTGGACTGCATAACCGAGTTTGACTCGAATACTGGGAAGAAATCCTGCACCAGCTCGTGTACACCAAAGACTGTGAGAAATGAAATGCATTCTCTGCATCAAGTCGTGTGCAATTTGTTTTCGTATAGGGGCATATATAGTTCATCAACCCTATAGTACGGGTTAACAACTTTCTGATTAAGGATGCAGCTGTTAGCAACCGCCTTAGCAACCATCGTCATTCCTATAAAAAAAAACTCTTGACCATGGATGTAGTGATGTTGTAAGGTTTCTGGGAGGTGGGGAGAACGCATGAATATGTCCTGGATGAGAATGACTTTCGGGTGCATCATCCCAGATTCAGAACCTGACTACAGGCCACGGTTGCTGAAGGAAACCCGCGACAATTCAGTGAGCTGATGGAAGACCTGTGGTGTTTGCGTTTGGAATGCGATTTATGATGTTGTGCAGCGGATTGTATGAGTATAGAAATATGAAATGATATACACATGTTTTGTCCCATTTATATTTATCTATATTTCAAATTATAGATATATTATTTATAATTTATATATTCAATATACTTGCGAAACCCCAACAAAGATGTTCTGCAAAAGACTTTCCCAGGACACTGCCAAGACTTGCATGTATACGTTCGACACGGATTTTTACATCCAATGATCAATTCCAATTATCCTTTCTCTCCTATGATTATTTGACTTTTCAGATGCGTTTGTTGGATCTTTCATTGGAGATATTGTCACTACCTGAGATACCCTGTCTCCAGATTGCTCGCTACCAAGGGTCACGTATCATTACACCACGTAGGGGCTGCTTCCACAAGGGAAGTGCCCACAGCCCACAAGGGCCAGAAGACGAAGCATCGAAACACGTAGCTTTTAGACGATCGAAGCAATGACTTCAGCATTTTTTGACCAAGCAAAGGCATCCAAAAATATTTCCAATCTTTTGTTGAAGTTTGAAATTTCATGTGAATTTAATATCAATATTTGATAAATTGTTGAGGGAAATAGAACACGATGTTTTACCAGATTTGTAGATGTTTTTCAGCAGAAAAAAATGCATAGCTGCATAGTGCATCATGTTACTATTTGTGTATGCGATTATTTTTCCTGGGGTTTCAGTTACAGTGCATACTCCCTCAGCAGGTAGATTAGTCCAGGAGATACTTGTAAATATTCTTGTAGACAGCAATCATTCATGTTTACTTGTACCGATGCATGTAAATTTCCAATACATGGGAGCCGAGCCCCATCTATTTTGCATATGGTTTGTTTTCCTTGCCTTTGTTCCCCTTGTTTTGGTGTTGCAATGCTGAGTTCATTTGCTAACCTCCCTATGGCCTCGACCACACCGGAAAACCTGTTGGTGAGGGACATGTCTTCAGCTACCGTGGATGGCTGCTGACACTCTCACCGGCATGAAAAAACACGTCCAACCGGAAGGGGACAATCTTGGCCGACGCCGTAGGGGGGATCTTTTTAAACTTCAAGATGGGTATGTCTCAAAACTTGGGTGGATCATTTGTTCATCTTGCTGGAACTTGAAAGTGTTGATTGAATCCAGTTGATGATACGTTTGTGTTGATTCGTTCATTTATTTTCACGTTGTCAAACTTTCAAGCAGCTTCTTTTTCCAGGCACGATGTTTTTGTTGATATGGCTGGCAGTTCTTTTCAAAGAGAATTCCTTGTTCTGCATTGTCATCCTTCGCAAGTTGCGATCCTTCATTTTGAGCCAACGGTTTGTTTTTTTTAGCCCATCAGCAGAGCCGATCCTCATTGGGCTGTTTAAAAAAGGCATAACCCTGAAGAGGCGGTTCGGAAGTCCAAGTACAGATGGGATGGGCAACATTCACCATCCTCAAGGGCCACGTGTACAGCTTTAAAATTTCTCCTGCAAACTTTTCAGTGGAAACATGGGATTGTTGTGTATACTGCCTGATTGTTTTGAATATTTTAAAACCATGTAAAACAAACAATCAAATCTCCAGGGTTGTGTCGGCTCAAGCTGCATAGATGATTTGGGACCACACTTTTCACAGATATGCGGTTTGAAAATGAAGGTTTGGTTTTGATTTCCAACCACTGAAAAACAAGGAGGTCAGGTGTTGAAGGACCCACGCAAAGCAGGTCCTAGGTGGGCTAAACACAAATCATGGCCTCAAAAAATCTGCGATCTGCTAGCAGGTAGTTACCTTAGTACCCCTAATTTTTGGGGTGAAACCATTTTCCATCCAGCCATCCCTGAGATGGCAGATTGTCACCCCGAAATTCACCCTTAAAGGCTTAGCTGGAAGCCTATGGGATTATCCTATGGCATATTTCTGTGAAGTGTCAGAACTGTCATAACTTATATATGATATGTTGATGACTGAAATTCCGGCGAATTTCATAACCTGAGATCTATCAAACCTTGGAAAAACAAGGGGATAAGCTGAGCTACTTGGCAGCAACTTATCAACTGGTACAGGAATGTACAGGATTTCTTCCATCAGTAGTAGCATGAGACTTTGAAAGTTATTTGATTGTTATTTGAAAGGTAAAAATAGCACCTCACCACCTACCAAGGTAGACGTACCAGGGGTCTTGGCGGGCAAAATCATTGATTTGGCCCAGAAAGTAAGCATCTAGTGTAAACATGATCAAGCCGATTTCTAGGGATGCATGTTGTATTTCAGAGTATGGGGTCCCAAAATGACTCTTGAAGAATCCAGGATGTCACAATATGTATACACAGTGAATAGACTTCAAAACCACTTGACTGATTTGTTACGACATATTGTATCTAAGATACAGTTGACTGGCAAGGTTCAGAACAATAGGTCACTGCAATCTATACCTGAATGCATCAAGTGAAAGCTCGCTCTTCAACACCTGCCTTGGTTGGCGTAACCAAGCGCATCAAACATCGCGGAAGGGACGCGCCTCCCTCGATCATTCGATTGGAACTCTGTCGTATTGGACACCGCCAGAGTGGAGGCTTAAAGAAAAAGAATCACGCCAGATAAACGAATGAAACGGCCAAAACCAAGACACAAGGGGAGATGCTGAGATCATACGAACATTTGGATTTAAATTTGGGATAACTTTGTGAAGGAGGGATTCCTACAGTGACTTTATCTTAGACCTGAACACCTTAAAGGTATCTCGTGGTATCCCAGTGTTTTAAAGGCTGTATCCACCGTCCTGTCCATGCTTCGGATGGGTGAACCACGACAAGGTGATCAGCGGCTTTACCAGTGGTGCAGCCATTATCATCGCCCTCAGCCAACTGAAGTGGGGGACCCCCAAGCCAGGAGGTCTCGGATGGGCTGTTTTTTTTTCGAAAAAAGGCTGATGTTTCTTGGGAGAGACCCTGAAAACACTCCTTACGATTATGAAGCTAGGAGTTTTGAGACAGGCTTTTAGCAAAAGTGACACATATTTTTGATTATAGACATAATTATATACTCATTTCTTAGATGTGGGGTGTATCAAAAACTGAGACTATGAGTTTAGAGGATCTCAGGCTTATCAGACAATTAGAAGAATAGTCATTTGGTTATGAAACCATCCCCTTGTTGTTGGATCATTTGTCCAGGCTGAAAGATTGCAACGTTTCACCAGGTTACCATGGAAAGTTGTGTTGCCTATATGACACAAAGTTGATGACCATCACTCATTCCTTCCTGACTTGGTCAACCCTGTAATAGTGCATTGCTTGGGTAATACAATGACCCCTGTATGAGAAATAAGTACAACTGTTACAACGCCTTGATTTTTTTTGCCTCAGTTATTTTTTTGCAACATGCCTATCCTCAAAACGAGATTTGGGGATAATTCCCTTTACTTAAATCCGAGAAAAACACATGATAGAGATTGAACATTGATACAAACACATGCTCGTTTGGAAGCATCAACTTATTTTATCATGTTCACTCCAACCAGATACATTTATTTAGATCATTACTTGTTATCGAAGCAACTCGAATAATGTCAATCCTGCTGCTGAATTTTCATGGCTAGTCAACCTACCCCTCCTGACGTATCGCACCCTCATAAAACCCTTGTTTCCGAGGGGATAGGTTAGGGGGGAGTAGGTTGACTAGCCATAATCTGGTGGTTTCAAAAATATTGTTTACTTTCAACCCTACTGAGGGAAAATGATCCAATTTGACAAGCAGCATATTTTTCAATTGGGTTGAAACCACCAACTAGATAACTATGGTTGTTAAGTCCCCCCCCAGGTAGGGTTGTTTCCCTTCCAGATGGAATTTCCATGGCCTATAAATGGGGGTGATCCTATATCATCCTATTCATCGATGGGGGTGGATCACATGTGTGATTTCCAGGTACGTCTTGGGTTTTGACCTGCCAAAGTCGCAATACATCTACGAGACGTCCCTTGAGGGGTTTTCAGTGGATGAAGGGAACGGTGGGATCCCGGATGGGAGTGGAGGTGTAGATGTGTATATATATATATATTTATTTTTTTTTTTTTTGAACCCACGAAATCTACATCTTTGATATTAAATGTGCGATTTCAATAGCTTGCTTCCTAGTTTTTGGGGGTGGAACACCTTTAATATTTTGAAAGTTGACTGACTCCAATGTGTTTCAGTTGGCTGGCAACAGCAACAACACCAGCAACAACAACAACAACAGGATCTACAATGTGGTCATCAACATCCGTGAGACGAAGGGCATGCCTTTGCTTTTGGGTTGTCTTTGGCTTGCATATTTGCACCTTGGTTAACAGACACCACCGTTGGATGCTGTTGTCGCCCGTTGCACGTGAGGTTGCTGGGCGTGTTGGTAGTCAGTAAGAGCTGCGATTTGTTTTTGGCAAATATGAAAAGCAGTTTGTCTTGTTGATGCTGGCATGCATGTGTGTGTTGCGCATGGGTGATAAGCTTGTATCATCGTCATTCAACGTCCAGTTATATAATGCCTATATCTATCGTTGTTGAAATCACACTACATTCAATGAACAAATCCATTGCCATGGGTCCCAAGGGATATAACCAACATATTTGCCATGGCCCAAACATAGCCCAAACAGTGTGGTGCTTCCCCTAACAGTCAACACCAGGGTTGACCTGTTCATTTTAAAATGCGACCCAGGGATCCCAACCAAAACCAAAAAACAAAACTACCCTCCAGTAATCAAAACATAGCTGGATGGAAAATGGACCCGGATTTTCAGAGGTATTTCAATGGTATTTCCTATTGAAAACTGGTGATTTTCCAGGGATCTGAGGAAATTTCAGGGAGGGACCCTTCCCTCCCCTCCCGGAAAAACCGGCGGTCTCCCAAGGATTAGTAACAAGAACTTGGCCTTGAAATACAAGCGACTCAAAATGCTTGGACCTATGGGTCCATTGATCAGCTGTTTGGTTGGCACTGCTTCTTGGAAGCCACAAAAAAGCTACACGGAAACGTTGGTGGAAGGACGTTTTTGGTTGTTGCAATTCTGTTGTTCTGAGGTGAAACCATATATAACAAGAGAGGTTTGAAGATGGTACGTTATT
Source organism: Breviolum minutum Mf 1.05b.01 (assembly GCA_000507305.1). NCBI lineage: Eukaryota > Dinophyceae > Suessiales > Symbiodiniaceae > Breviolum > Breviolum minutum. The sequence goes on along the minus strand of DF239580.1, from coordinate 77,222 downwards.
GTGATAGAAATTCCTAATTTTTTGTTTGTTTGTTTGTTTGTTTGTTTGTTTAAACCAGGCACTTCTTTTCTTTCATGGTGCCTGTGTTCCGCTTTGTGTCAGCAGTTTCAATTCCCATGGCATCGAGGTCATGATTTGGGCTTTTCCAATGTTCACAGAGACCTACCATGTGAAGTATGTCACTTGGTATTTGGTAACGCCGTGCGTCACGATGGCAGTTTTGGGGAGGTGAAAAAACATGCTGATTGAAGACAAGTGGCGTCAGAATTGACGTAGACGAGCAGATGGTCACTGTAACAGGTGGATCGAATGACTCGAAAAAATACTACAAGCAGTTTTAAGCAAGCTCAAGCAAGCTTACAGCAAGTATTAGTTATTAGTATGAGTGATTATATACCCCCTCTGGAGATCTTCAGGGGCTAGTGTGTCAGACACCTGTGTTCCTCATCTCAAAAACCGAAGATGGTTATACCATGATTTACTACTTTGTTGCAAACTGTCATAGGAATACTTCAGGGACTCAACAACTGACAACTGCATGGAGGTGCGCCACCTTCAAGAGTGCCTCCAGAACTGGACTCCCCGGAAGTTCAACATGGAACCTTCCAAAAAATCATCCAAATCTCCATTTTAGGTATTCCATGCGTTCGTTTTCGGGCATATACTTCATCACAAAAATTCCATGTTGAAGGCGGTCATTGACCACGAGAAGGATTTTTCCTCCACAGATCCTGGTTCGTGACGTATCAATGAGCCATCAGTTCCATCAGGTGAACCTCAGTTCCATCAGATGAACCAGGAGATCCCTTCATTATTTTTGTTTGGCTTTACACCCCGCCAAATTTAACATAGCCCCTGAAATGGATGTTTGGAAGACTAGTTTCCTTTTGGGAGTGCCTATTTTTCGGAGCTATGTTGAATTTCGGGGATGTAATGCATATCTACTTGGCACTTTTGAATATTGCCCAAGCTTATCCCCCTTTTTTGAAGAGCACGGGTATGGATTTTGTTGAAAAATCGCTGCAGGTGGGAGAAATTCCTTCAGGACTTTTTCCAATGAGTTTGGATGCATGGAATCTTGGCAAGGTTCCAACAGTCATCGGCACTGCCATGTCAGTGGCTTGGTTCATTAAAAAAATCCTGGGCGGCTTCGGATCGGGGCAAATTTTCCTGGTAAACTTGGATGACTTGGGAAAAACAGCTGGTTGCAAGGAGTCTCAGTCTAACTGGGATCTGAAAAGTAGATTGAGAAATTAGATGAAAATTATTCTGCATCAAAGTCCCCGGCTATTTCAGGGAAATCCAGGGTGGTGAAATATTATTCCAATTTGGCCAGATGTTTACCTTGGATTCTTAGTTGTTTGAAGGGTTAGACTCAAGTGAGTTTTCGCTTCATGGCGTTTTGAACACGTCATTTAAAGCTCAATGGAGTCGAACCAACAACTGCGATTGCTTCAATTTTGGCTAGTCAACCCACCCCCCAAACGAACCCCACCCACGAATAATAAGGCCTTATTAAGGGCTCATTAACCATTGGTTTCCCTCCATAAGGCCTCATCTAACCATTATTTCTAAGAGGGGTATGTTAGGGGCGTAGGTTGACAAGCCATCAAATCAAGGCCACCTTGATCGGCTATATGGAATCCATTGCGATTGGTAAGAACTTGGCAGCCACCAATGGCTATGACATTGATGCAGGGCAAGAAATGTTGGCATTGGGAATTGCCAATGTGGTTGGAGTTGCTTGGCCTTTCAAAAAAGATATTGTTGGGGACTATGGATACATCAAAACTGTGTGAAACGTTGATTGCGTTAAACTGTTGGTGAGGAATGTTTGAACATGCACATGACAATACATCTACTGAAGGGCCCACAGCTCAACTCATTGCCAGGACAGTTTGCTAAGTTTTAGATGCTCATGTCCTAAGAAAACATTAGAGATAGAACTTGAAAGTCCAAACCACCAACTGTTGGGTGTCATGTTTCATATCAATTGCGATCATTAGCTAAGTGAGTTATCGTGACGTTCTGTCAGACCTCAACATGCCCACGTGATATGCATTTCTCTGCATTTCTCATACCAGCATGCAAACAGAACATGTACAGAACAGAATCTGAGATGCTAAAATCCCCAGATACTTGACTAGGAAGATTGGTAGCAACGTCTTTGAGACTTCACCTCAAAGTGTCAAGAAATGGTGAAGGATCGTTTTGTATTGGCCAAGTTTGCCTGATCTAATGAGTATTGTACATGCAAAAGTTTCTTTCCATCCAGGAGCAAAGCCACAACTTGCTCCAATTGTTTGATGTAGCAAGTGCTGTCCAAGGCTGCCTTCAGTTGCTATCCAGTCACTGGATCTTTCAGTCGTTACTTGGTTTTTTCTACTCGGCGCCGTGCTGACAGCGCAAGTCCTGAATAACCACAAGAAATGGGAAACATCTAAAAAGAAAGAAAACAGCCAAGAAGGCAGAGGTGGTGAAAGTTGAGGTTAAGCATTAAATTATATGCATACCCAATTGCAAGTGTTAGATAATGTCGGTTTGTTGTTGATTTGTGGTTTGGAAGGGTGATACCTCCAGCTGATAAGTCCTTCCAATTCACTGATGTTTAAGAATAGTCCAAAGTTTTGTATGTTTTGTTTTGCATTTCAAGCTCTCCAGTTTCATCGGTGCATCATTTTACCCGCAGGCATAAGAAGCTCAAAGATTTTGTGACAGGGCTACGAATGTCAATGTTTTTACTTAGGTCATTCATTCTCAATGTTCGCAAAAAAAGTGTTAGGTAAGTTTCGAATTGATTGGGATGAGGTTTCGAGAAAGGTGGTTGAATGGAGCTACCACAGGATGTGCTTTCCCTTGTCACCACCGAACGGTTCGTTGGACCCCCAAATGAGCCCCAAATAAATACTTGATCCGGATCCTGTCAAAGTTGAACCGAAAGGTTACTGAGAGTTTCTTATACCCTCATGCTCCAAGCCCTTCTCCAAGTGGTTTAGGAGTGGGTTTTGGGTGCCTAAAGACCGTCTCGCAGGCTATTTGGAGCACTAGGGAAGGATCTAGTATGATTTAGTAGTTGCAAAAAGATCAGAGGATGATACACCCCTGAAAAATGAACGAATGTCCTCTACAAGGGCGCCATTTCAAAAAGAATGTAAAATTTCATAAATCCACTACGTTTCAGGGACATTCGTTCGTTTTCAAAGAAGTAGAATCTAAAAAAGCAAAGCTTCAGCTTTGCATATGCCAAGTTCCATCAATCACCCGAAACACTGCACTACTGTACTTCTCATACATTTGTTATCACTCAAATGGCACACTATATACTAACCCGCCAATATATGTATCCTTCTCCCCCACCCCCCAAAAAAGTCAGTTGACCGTCAGTTGATCAAAATCGTGGAACCTGAGGCTCTGCGGTCAACAACTCCACGGGTGCATTGACACAATTCAGTGGAGTCCTTACAGCCCTGGTAACTTGCTGGCAGCTGGCAGGAAAGGGGGAGAAGGAGCATGATGTGTTGTTGAAGGCGATGATGGTGACGGTGATGATGATGATGATGATGATGATGATGATGATGATGATGAGGATGATGATGATGATGATGGAGGCATTTCACTAAGTGCCTTCATGTGATTATGCGTTTCTTTCTGTGAAGTTTTCGCCTTTCAAGGTGATGTTGGCCACCCTGATGTTCCTGACGCCACTGCTTCTTGGCTGACAACATGCTTCGCTGTGTGTGTTGGTTGAAACTTGGGTCCCTCCCGGATGAATGTTTGGGACAAAATCCGGTCATGTTCCACTTGTGTGTGTGTGTGTCGGAGGAAGGGTGTGTGGACATGAGTGTGCTGATTTTCCATCGCTGCTCCCACACTTTGATACCCACAACACCTTCATGTGTTGCTAGATGCCCAGAGCAAATGATGATACCACTCGATAGGAGTTTAGTAAGGTCATGGATGCTTTTGGCTTCTGATACATCTCCCGGACCAGCAGCATAAGAACATCTAAGAGCACTACGTTTCATCATGTTTCCACTCCTGTTTCCTGCAGTCTATTATATAATTCTGGTTCTGCGACATGTTGTTTTTCTCCACTGAACCATTGCAAGCTATGAGATGAATGGTTGTACACGACCAGTGACGTTGCGCAGGTTCTACTACCTGCCGAAGTTTGCTTTAGCCGCCATCGTGATGAACTCTGTTATCCCTCTGGTGGCTTTCCAAGAAGCCCGGCATTTATTCCACGTGAAGAAGCAGGATTTCTTGTTGTGGGTGCCTGGGCCCAAAAGTAATGAATAACGTATGAAAAGGGTGGGCTGGGTGGCTGTCACTGGCAGATCTGGCAGCCACGGAAATGGGACAGGTAATACTGGTGTCGCTGGGAAGTTGCCGAACCTGGCATTTGTTTCAAAACAGCTCTGAACGAAGCAGATACTGTGCACATTTTTGGTTGCCTTTTAGTACCAAGTGCGCCCCACTGGCTGTGACTGATAGGATACCTTTGAAAGTACCATGATTTTGTACAGGACTAGACTTAGCTTTCAAAACCCATTATTTCCAGTCTGCTCTTCCCGGAAAAAAAACAAAGCTCATGACACATCCCTTCAGCACCATTTGAGAAGTGGACAAGATACAAGATGAACTGATAAACATATACATTTATTTCATATATAGCTATATATACATATAATATTGTATACAGTATATATTATATAATATAACCGTTTCCATTCCTATCTACCAAAAATATTCCGCAAAACTGCAAGGTGACCGCCTTCTTGGGCACCTTGTTCTTGGGCGTTTTGATGGGCATCCTGGTCTCCGTGGGTCTCAGTTTGATCATCGTCATCTATGAATCAGCTCGACCTCAGATCACCATCTTGTGGCGAATTCCTGGTACCTCCATCTATCGGAATATGAAACAAGAAAGCAGTGGAACTTTTATTCAGATTCTCGGAGAAACGGATGGGGAGTTTTTTGAGTTTTTGTTGGATGGGAGGTAGGGATGTTGAGGAGTTTTCGAATGTGATGTTGGTTTGATATTTCTTTTGGAGAGTTGTTGTTTTTGATAGAGATGTTGGGAAATTTGTGTTTTTTTTTACGTGTCACAGTGGTTGTCCAAGTGTGTAGGCTTGTCTCGAAGTGGACATTGTCGAATTTTGATGCATATTATGACACATGGTTCTTGTATTGTCAACTGGCTTTACATAATGCTTGTCCTTGAATGTGTTGTTGTTGCGTTTCAAGATGCTTGAAACATAACGCCCAAGGGCATAGTAGCAGGATCTTAGTCATCCTTTCTTCGTTTTGAACAAGGGATTGTATCTTTACCACAGTCCACAATATCTGTTCATATATATATATATATATGTGCGTGTGTGTGTGTGTGTATCTTCAAATGTATGCAGTCTAGCTGCCGAGGAATGTCTTTATCGCACGAATCGGGTCATCCCTTTACTTTGCCAATGCCTCCTTTGTCACTTGGCCAGCCTGTTGGCACAGCTCCAGATTTGCACCGGGGAAATTGAAGTGCAGAAAATGATAGCTACAACATGGCCTGGTTTTTGGGGTGGAAGATAGTCTGACTGTCTCTCTCAAAATCATAGATGATGATCTAACAATTTGGCCCTCCAGATGTTGATTCAATGTGAAGCTAGGAAGCTCATATTTTCACATGTGAAGATGCTCAAATTGCACCAGGGATACATGGGTGTTTTGAATGCTCTTTTGAAGTGACTTGACACTTCAGCAAAACCTGCATAATTCATCATTCTTCTTTGCTTCTATCAATGATCCCTGCCAATACCTGCATATGTGATCATATGTGTAATCCTTATATGCTCACCCATTTTCCACCTTTGCGTTGCACCTCGGATCTCCTGTTCTTTGTTGTTGTGTGAGCTGCTTGTTGTTTGTTTGCCTAAGGTGAAAGAAATGTTGTTGTCGCATGTGAACGATTTGGTGGAAGTGAATCCAACTCAATACATCGTGCCTGGACTCTGACAATGTTGCGCGTTCAAGTTTGGCAGAGTGGGAGGTTTCAGCCGGGAGCCCGCCACATACCAAAATGACAAGTCTCCGAAAAATCCAGGATGAACAAGACTAACTGGGTGTTTCCGAAAATAGTGGTACACGCAAATCATCCATTTTATTAGGGTATTCCATTATAAACCATCCATTTTGGGGTGCCTCTATTTTTGGAAACACCCAATTAATATTGGTGCAAACATCTTGCTTTATAAGCGCAATATATGCGTGTCTAACATCTCCTGAAAGCCTTTTTGGGGGCCCCTCATTTTCCCAATTTTTACCTCCCCTTCCGCAAAATGCTGAGTGTCCAACCTTGAGGTCTTGGAAATGCCCCTTGCTTCATTTCAGCTGGGGGGGAACGGTTCAACGAAACGAGTGATCTGAGGGAGAGTGAGAAGGATTTTTTGAAAAGAGAAGTTGATGTTGTTGATGTTGGAAATGAATGGATATAGGTAATGTATGATCCAAACTCCAAACATTTCAGCATGAAACCTTTGCAGGAGTGTCTACATCAGTCAAACAGGTGTTTTCAATGTTGATAGTAGCAGTCCAAGAAGATGACTGTAAGGTGTTGAACAATTGATTGCATTTGTGGCTTGCAGGGAAGGGACACAGGCATTTCGTCAAGTTATGAGGGACTCGATGGTGAAAGTATGTTGTCATCATGCATTTTGTTGTGTAAATTGTCTTCCCTGTTGTTCTCCATGTATGGCAGCTGTTCATGCAATGTTTAAAAAAACGGCTGTGTGCATGAACGTGGGCAATTATAGGCACAGCATAGAAATACAGATGCATCCTAATAATTATATACACTTTGGATCATTGGTAATCATTTGGGTACTGTTTGACGATTGAGGTTCTTGCACGAATTGTTTTGATTTCCCCGCAATTCCGGAATCAACGGCTGTTCAATCGCACAGCAGTTCTTTTTAAGATTCTTTCCTCGTTGCCAATGATATGATTGGAAAGCAACGATATGTGGTCACATGATGCTACCCTCCCTAGAATACTAACATTGCCCTTGAAAATTGGCGGTCCTTTCCTTTCGAGTTCGCCCATTTTCATGGGGGAACTCTTAGATTTTGGAAGGGTACATGTAGTCACTTGCTCCAACGCCAACTTGAGGGGGAACGTTATGACTTTTTACGACCATGTAAGTCACATTGATTTTATTTTTTTTGTAAGCACAAAAAATCTCTCACATGTTCTTTATTGAAGACAATCTGCCTGGATTTTTCCCAAACCAACATCTTTGCATTGGGCACAACATCATCCCTGCATAACCGCCTTGTGAAACCCCAAGGACTCCGGTGATCTCCGTGGATTCAACGGCATGCCATGTAATCAAAGACGTGGTGAATGACTTCCGCATGAGAGGCGAAACAAAAATAACTGTTGAACAATCACAGGGATTTGATGTGTTTTTGTTGGGGAAAAAGATGGGAAATTGCCTAATTACATGACATACTTAGGTGGGTGGCAAGTATCATGCATGTGTTTGGTTGTTGGTTGCTTGGTTGTGTTGTTTTTGTTGGATATCCATGTCATGCCCAAGGTTAGTCGCGGTTAGTCTAGTCAGGTTGGTCATGATTTCTTTCAGGGCTTGAAGCTCCGTTTTTTCAGGAAGACAAATCACCAAGTTGCACGTTTAAGCCTTAAGCGCCATGTGTTTGATAGTATATCTCCCTGTATGAAAATCAGATTCTATATGGGTGTTTCCCAAAAATAGTGGTACCCCAAAATGGATGGTTTATAATGGAAATCCTTATTAAGATGGATGATTTGGGGGTATTTTCGGAAACACCCATATATTTTCTTTAGGACATAGATGCCCAGAACTCAAGTTGGGCCCCTTGTTGTGGATAAGTTACATATCCCGTAAGAGTTGGGGATGAGTTTTAGTCGGGCAACCCATCGAAATAGAGGTCAGCCGGGTTTAAAAGAGATACCCTTCCTCATCAAAATGCAAACACCATTCTTCATGACATTTCAATATATTTTAATTATATATATAATTACATTATATACATCAACTTACAATATCATTTTATTTAGATAGATACTTTTTTTTCATAACTTTCAATCCGTGTTTTGGTCATCTTCGTTTTCATCAGGCATGCACGTGGCCTTTGCTATGACGGGAAACCGTGTGGAGAAGACCTTGCGGAAGGCAGGCCTTCGCAAGTTCATCGGCGAACAATGGTTCTTCCCCACCGTGGAGGAGGGGGGACGAAACACCCGGTGGAGAGGATCACCTGTTCGGGACCTCAATAGAAGATAACCTTAAGGGATGTCTCTGGTACCCAAGAAATGTGGGTGCACCCTAAAAATTTCATGGACCCATGAAACATTGGAGTATTAAACCAATGCACTCTACGCCCATCAGTTTGGAGAAGTGTACATAGTGTACATATTTACATGGCCATGTAGCATACTTAGTGGCACACGCATATATTTGGGCATATGTTTGAAGAAAACACAAATCACTATGTACTGTAATGGCTGAAGCCATCAACTAGCAACTTGTTAGTTGAAATGTCTTGTTTTCACTCATGACTACCAGACCCAAGTTTTTCAGCGTGAGTCTTCAAGTGCATTGCAGTGCATTGGTCCATTGGTTGAAGTTCTCACCAAATCATTTTCAACAGTATTTACTTGTTGACATTTGATTTGCCGAAAAAGGGGGTGTTTTTGTTAATAAAACTACGCCGTTCGAGACCCTTGCAACGTTGTCAGGAGGCAGTCCAGTACTGTGTGAAGCATCAACACGCCAGGCAGGCTGCTCAACAGAAAGACCTCAGCTGAGGTCACCCCAAGAGGTTCAGTAAGAGAATCCTATCCAAAATGGCCGAAACATTCAGGTTTAAGGACTTATAAAATAGATTGCGCAGATATATGTGTACTAAATAAGTTTGTTCCCAATATTCGTGCAGCAAGGGTTTTCAGCCAACTAGTGCAATAACCTTTGCAAGGCTTTACTTCTTGAACTGTTACCCTCCCTGAAACAAACATAGTCCGGTGAAAATCAATGGATGGAAGATGATTTTTCTTTTGGGATGACCTATTTTCAGGGGGCGAACTGTTACTAGATGGTGGTTTCAAATATCTTTTATTTTCACCCCTATTTGGGGAAGATTCCCATTTTGAATAATATTTTCCAAATGGGTTGGTTCAACCACCAACCAGGTTAGTTTCACGGAGGGTACTTCTTTTCTTTTGGATGTTTGATGTTCCCATTGCCTCCCCGAGCTTCACACTGTTTCCGCTGGTTGTGGTGACAGGAAACGACAGCAAAGCAAAGAGACGGTGGAGGGAGAGCAGAAATCGAATCAAGCAAAATTGGATGAGAGACTTGGAATTTCTTTGATTTGGTGTGAAGATTTGTGATTTGTGGTGGCTGCTGCTGGAGCACTATCTAGGTTTATAGTTTTTGTTGTCTCAGGATCTATTGAAAATAAACAAGCCTCCAGGTGCAACCGTGATATTTTTGGGAGAGTAAGTGGTTGTTGTTTAGGCCCATTTCTTAAGGCTTACCTAAAAAAATCCGCAACTACCAAAGGGAGTCCAGATGGGAGCCTTTTCGCATTAAACCATCAACCCCTTCCCTAAGCTGAAACCATGGAGAAAATTCCATGAGTTGAAACCAATCCAACATGTGCTTCCAAAAAGGTGGAACTTTTGGACTCATTGCATTCGGACCTTGTTTGCTGCTTCCAAGGGTCGACATATCAAGCATCCAAGTGCATTGGGGCAATGAAATTGGCTTCAGTCACTTGGAACCTGCAGTGAGGGTGATAACTAGAGGCGACCAACCGTGGTTTCGCGACCGAGTTTGAAGATGGACCAGCTCAAGATGTTGCAAGATGGACCAGCAAGTTGCAACAGATTTTTGGAACATGGAACCAAACCATTAAATTTCCTTTCAATAACTGTTTTCATGTCAGCGTTTGAGACAACAAAAGAAAACATGAGTTGGTGTCTTAAATCCATTTGGGGGTGTTTTTTTTTAACCATGCGTCCGGGAGATTCAGTGTATATGTATTCCTATGAAAACACAGTGGTTTGAAAAGGTGCTGATGAATTATATATCCTGAATGATTTTTGCTTCCAGAGCTATGACAAAATCACATATTTTAAGGCCCAGGTTGTGATAAGTTGAAGACATCTTGAAATGTGGGGTTGAAATTGGAACATGTATGTGAATATATTTGAAGTATATATTTGCGTGGATACATGTTTAAACTTCAAACCTGTATCAATACATGCATGTATGATCATATATCTATGTAACATATGTAACAAATATATTATATTTTTAATCATATATATGCTGTACCGTTTGCGTCTCTCTATCTATCACATATTAATATATATAATATATTTGCTTATCCCAGTAGATACTTAGCGACCCCAAAATACCCCAAAGGCTTTTTTGCGCGCGATGTCATCAAACCATGTGTGTTTTTATTGACTGGACAACAATCCCCGCAAGTTTTAGACCCTCACCATTTCAACCCCACTTCTGTGCTGAAGTGTTTGTGTTTCGTTTCCAAGACCAGCATAGCGCTGAGGTAATGATCTTCATTCCAACTGCTCCATGATCTTTGTGAGTTTATCGAAGGATGTGCCTATGATTATGACCGAGATCACAGGTGCAGCAGGATTGTTTTCGTTGTGTTAGACTGTGTTGGTGGAAAGGGCAGATACTTCCCCGAAAACGAACGAATGTCACTGTCACCTGAAAGATAGCGGGACTGAAAGACGATCCTTTCCTTTTTGCAATGGGACATTCGTAAGCTTTCGGTGCTGTACCATCCCAAGAGGTGCTTTTTTGGTGCAATGAAATATCGAGGCATTGGCGGGATCCGCCCAGTAGAGGGATCCAAAAACTTGTTTTCCCTCAATGGTGAGCAGATGTTTGGATAGGTGTATTCAAGAAGAACCATGTCACCATCATCAGAGCGCAAATCGATCCGACTGGCGATGAGATGGGCGTGACTTTGGCATCATTTTTGCGGGTGAAACGGGATGATATGATTTGATATGATGAATTTTAATCAGAGCAACTTAACTTGGAGAACTGTTTTTGTTTTGTATGATGTTTCATGTGCACTTGCAGTTGTTGTTTAAAGTTTGTTACCTTCCAGTAAACTGAATAGCCATAGGGAAATCCACATTAAATCCACCATGTGGTTCCCAACATCATATTTGATCCTTCACATTGGGTTATATCTTCAAAACTCTACAACCCACTTATCATGGCAGGTCAACTCAGCCCGCCTAACGTACCCCGCCAGAAAGCCTTATTTCTGCTGGGAGTACGTTAGGGGGGGTAGGTTGACTACCCATGACCTTCAACTCAAAACAAGCCCTTAAGCCAAGCTTGTTTTTGTTGAATATGTTCAATCAAGAATCTCCAACTCCTTTGGATCATCAAATTTGAAATCTTGAAGCTCTTGAAACTCATCATCCCAACCCGAAAATGGACCCCCAAAGTCCAAGGCGAAGCATATCTATTTTGTCCGCAGTTTGCGGACACAGTCCAAGCTTTCTGGAGTGGAGGTGCAGTGAATTGAAGTCGACCCACTTGGGATCCACACCTTTTTTTTTCGTGGGGGAAAAACTGCCAAACTGAAACTGGTTGGCAGGAATTCTTGCATGAGCAGTATGAAGGGAGCGATGCCTGATGATGATGATGATGATGATGATGATGATGATGATGAAAGTTCCTACTCCTTACTATGGTAATTGGAGCTACAAAATTCACCAAAATCAGACGTGACTAAGGGAATTTACTCCAAAATGCCTTAAAACATACTCCCCAATGGGATTCGAGTAAGTTGTTTTAATTTATCATGTTGTTGCGAAAGCGTGTGTGATGACATGATCAAAACAATCGTGTGCCATCGTCCAAGGTGTAAGCTGGATACTAGCTAGACCAACCTATGCACCCTTTCCACTGGCATCCTGAATGGCGGAGCATCAAAAGACACAGAAGATCAAACGTCTCTTTTTGAACACCGTGTTTTTCGGGGTTTTCTAAAAGTCAATCTTGTGAACAAAAACATGTTTCAACTAAGACTATGAATATTTTTTATACACCCCCCCAAAACAACAAACTCAAATGTAACCTAGCAAAAACATCTTGTTTTGCCAAAGGGAAGGTTGCCCATTTTCGTGGAACCCATGAAGCCCATGGAGCCGTGGTGCTGGGTATTTCATCCCCTCATCCAACGACGGAAGGTGTCAAGGATTCGTGAGGATTTGGAGGTCGTCTTGCGAAGGCACAAGTTTCTTGGCTTAAGGAAGGTGACAGCATCCGTCAGAGATCGTGACAGCAGACTGGGGGGTCCCCCCAAAAAAAAAGAAAGGTGGGTTTTTCAGCGTTTTTGTTTGCACAAATTCATGCTGTGTATAGATACCATCTATTATGAATATAACAGCTTCATCCTGAGTAAGCAATTATTTTTCTTTAGATAAAGATTCGTGAAAATCATGTTTTACTAGCTTGAGCATGTTTTTGTATGTTTTTGTTGAAAATAGGCTTGGGTTGAAACATGATGAAACCACTGTCCTAACTAATGTATACCAATGTCAAATTTCCCTTATGGCCATTGGCAGGAATTTGACATTTTCAAAGCACATGGAGCGATGGAAAGAGCTAGCACAAAGGCTTTCTAAGCATCCACCTTTTTGATTCTTTAAAGAGAAACATCTTGAAATATGTGTTTGTATTTTTGGGATATCCACGCAACTTTTTAAAATATGTTTGCTCCAGGTTCCTAAAGATATTATCCTATTATCATCTATTACTAAGTTCCCTGGATCACAGAGTGTCTTTTAGTGGTTCAGCTTGATGGTTGAATTAGCCCAGTCAACTGCGCAGTTTCAGCGCAAGGATCCCAAATTTGTGAATGTTGGAAGCTCCCTTGCAGCTTTGTTAGGGTCAAAAATGATATTTAGTTGCATCTAACTTGTCTTATATAAACTATTTGTTAATCTATTTTTATTTCTGTATTTATATATATATATATCTATATCTATATATATATATAGGTTGCCCATGTAATATACGTGTCCGGCAAGTGGCTCTGCGTTTGAGTTGCGTTGTTTTGTAGTGGCTGCAATGACTGTGCGGTGTTATAGTAGCAAGTGAGCTTTTCAGTTGGGTGGGATCAGAATAATAGTCCCCTGAGGTTTCATATAGAACATCATTAGGATCGCCGTATTTAAACATAGGAGGAAAAGAACCTCAATGACCTCTTCCGAAAGCAAGATATCTGATAAAGATCCATGTAAGTGTATCTCCAAGGGACATAGTGAATGAAAGATGCGCTTCTTCGCAGCCGGTATGACTCACCACTAGCTGGATCATAAGCCCGAATCCGTGGTCGCCAAAGGAGCTATAGAACTAAACATCAACAAATTCAAAAACAACTCCACAAAACAAAGACAGCTGGTGGTTTATTTGGGTTAGTGATGTTTGTTCACTCCAGACTTTTCTTTTTTTTTGGGGATGATTTTGACAGTTTGACATCACCACCTTTGATGTGAATCCTGTGGGCTGAGACCCAGGTTGATGAGCAGCAGCTTCAGAGATATCAGTGCCTGGGCAGTTGAAAGTGCTTGGCAACAAAAACTCCAAGAACTGTTAAATGTACAGGGGTACCTGTATCGCATTATTATATACATGTATTTATTTATATGTAGATATATATATATTTATGCGTGTGTATGTTTCTATTCAAAAAAGTATACTCATAATATTCATTTAATGAATGTAAATGTGCATATATATATATATACATATGTATATTTGCATTTGCATACACCTGCGTGCTTTTATTTGTTCATTATGGAGCGGAAAGATGCTCAAAGTACCTAGAGATGATCATGAGAGGATTTGTGTTGTATTCTTTCGTTTGCTCCTTCGGATGGATTAGATGGATCATCATTTTATTGTGCCTTGTAGCACGCTGGTATTCCTAACGCACTTCCAATGCAAGCCTTGCTTCACCTACAAGAGGTGGTTCTTCCTAGGAAACTGTTTTTGGAAGCCATACATGGCAAACCCTGATTTTCAGTGTAATCTCGGCACCAACGTGGGTAAACACCAGCAGCAACCTTTGAACATGGCTTTGGACCAACTCAGTTTGCATCAGCCACCATACGAAAAAGAGATCGAAAAGATATGACAAGATCCCTTTTTGGATTGTAAATATCATTAAGTATCTAGATATCTCTTTTTTTGGGGGGGAGTGGCAGGCCTTCTGCCTCAAAAACATCCAGTTGAATCACTGCTGACGGAACAACAGGTGATTTGCGTTGGCACCTGGCCTCCCTGCCATGTTGGTAGCCTCCCTCATCCGATCACAGCCCCCTGAGATCGTTCTGGAGAAGAGAGCCCTGGCAGTCCTGACCGAATTGCACGTTTGGAAGAGGCCTTGGTTTCACAACAAGAGCTGCAACTTGGCATGGAAGGCCTGGCAATTTGGTGGGTGGGTTGTGTGAGTTTTTTTTGTTTAGTTCAGGAGGTGAGTTTTAATTGGCTAGATGGTTGCTTAGTTAGTTAATCTGACAGACAAAGAAGAGGGGGGAACTTCTAGCTACTCTCGGGTGTAGCAATATTAGTTTACCAGGTACCAGTTTATTATGTTCTGAAGTTTATCATGCCTCTCCGTTTGTCGAAAGCCAACATGCACTGGTGCGTTGTCGAAAGCCAGCTTAGGAACCGTAATCTAGAAGAGCAAGTAAGCCGGCTACTCACCCGCAATCATACCACAACCACAGGCGCGGGACCTCGGGAGTTTTTCTTGTTTTGAATTCGATCATGTAGTTTTTTTTTCAGGATGTCACTGGCCACTGGCGTGAATCCCCATCAACTGTGACAATGGGCTGGGATATGGTGTGGTCTGGAAGATTGTGCTTTGTTTTGCCATGTTAATTTTTCAGAAGAGCCATGCTTGTTGTCCTTTTGTCACCAGCCAGACAATCCAAGTTGCCAAACATGTTTAGGACAATTCTAGTGATACGTGTCGTGCTTGCCCACATTTGTAAGTCCATGCCGTGCTTGCAGTGCTTCTCCCTATTTTTCTGAGTTCAAGGGTTATCATTTTCAAGCAAGCAGGTTATCATGGGGAATTAGTGTTATTGTGTCCTACACCCATTGGGGGTAACCCCGAAATGTAAACATGTATCTATTTAAACATGCTTGATTTGGTGTCCCGATATCTGATACATTGTTTGTTGTGATATTCCCGTCATGTGTGTGTATATATGCCTGTGTGTTTGCCTATTTGATGTGGGATTGATGTCTAAAATATTCTAAAATTGTCTAAATCTTTATTTTTGATTATATATATAAGACATATAGATAGCCTGTTTTTTTCCGGGAAACGCGGGGTAGTTTTGGGGAATGGCCATGAAGGGAAGGTTGGAACATGTTGACACCACAAGAGAGAACGATTCCTGCAAAGGAATCCGAATTCAAGTGTCCTCGATTCACATCCTTGACGAATGAGTCCGAAACATCAACTTTCAAATACTCCCCACCCAAAGAAAATTTTGAAACATATCCCCTTAAATAATATGATGGCCATGTTTTTTTTCCCAACAACCAACCCAAAAACAACAAAATCCGAATCCCTGATTTTTTTGGGTTCCGCGGTACCCACCCCACGGTTCCGCGGTCAGGCACCTGTCTTCCCGGCTGCCTTCCAGCCAAGTTGTTGGGGCGGCGCAGCGATTTTGGTTAAGCCAAAAACTGGGGGAAAAAACCGGGGGGGCAAAGTCCCCCTAAAACGCCGGTGGGGACGAAGCAACCTAAAAACCACACAAAAGTGGAGGGAATGTTTTTTTTAACAAAACTGAAATTTATGAATCACATTGTTTTTTTTCGATACAAGAAATGAAGGTTAAATTTAAACATCAGATGATTTTCGCCAAATGGTCGGTGATTTTCAGGTGAAAAGCCGTTATGTTTCCAAGGTGCAACCATTCAACAACTGGATGTTGATTAAGATGGCTGGTAGCCTCGGTGTTTTTGTCAGAGATGCGGATAGCTCGATCTATTTCGTCCCCGTTTGATATCACTTTGATTGAGTGGTTGCAGTGGCATTTAGCCTTGGCAATTTGTTGAGTGAGTGAAAAAACAGGATTTTGAACCATTGATCGTTTTTTGCCTACTTGTCACATGTAACCAACTCATTTCTATAGTAGTAGATGGCTCATGCCAAAAGTATGCGTTCAAGAGAGGCCGGTTTTTTTAATGTAGGCAGCTCTCTAATCAGCAGCTTCCTGAACTGCTGGGCCGGCTTCAATTCCAGGAAGCCCAAATCGACTCGCGGAAGTTTTGCCCATGGCCGTGAGTTTCAGCGGGCTGGCGTTTGCCGGCATCAAAGGTACACCAGACAAGAGAGGACAGCGAAAAGAAAATGCTGAGGCAGTGAAAAAGAGGTTAGTTTGCAATAATACTGCCGCAGGCAGTTCACTTCGGAAAAAAGTGTTTGACTTTTTCATATTTTCTTTGTTGGCTCGTGATTAATTGTTCATGACAACCGTTTTTTTTAATGTTGTTAAGCTTATTTTTTTCTGGTGGGGTGGCTGACCACAAAAATGGACCTAACATGGACCTAAGAACATATGACTATATAATATATACATAATGTAGACTGTTTTTTTAGATATGACCAGTTTGGTGGTCCTTGGTCAGGATGTATTTCGTATTTGTCCCTGCACCACATACGAATCTCACTGCCAGGGTCTTTCTAGTAGTTTCTTCGAAATCGGCCTCCATGGCATTGGAGACCATTTCCAACTCTTTGGAAAATCGGCCGTGCTGTAGCTAGGCCATTTGGTCCACTGACAGGCTGTCTCCCAGCTTTGCTTTTTTTTGGAACGCGGAACCAATTTGGAGCGAACAAAAAAGGCTGGAAAATAAAACAGCCTGGAGAAAAGGCCTGGCCAAGGATGCATGAGAACTTTGGACCAGCAGTGGGAAGTGGAGAGGAAATGTTTCTTCCATTTTTCCAGCATCATGTTTTTTAAAACATGTTTGATGAATGAAACAAATGAACTTGTCTTCTGAAATCTCTGTGGTGGACAAAAACATGATTTTTCTTCCGGAATGCTGGTCCACAATCCCATCCATAAGACGTTTTTCCTTTTCTTTGGAGTAAATGTGCTACCAAGTGCATTCCTTTCCCTTTTCGTCGCGCTTTTCGAAGACTAAGCTCAACCTCCAACACCATGGCGAAAGCCGCTGCGGTCAGTTGGGGTGGCACCCATCAAAAACGATCATCAAAAGAAAGTCGTGCCCCGGTGCCATTGTGGAGCATTTGCCGTGAATTTGCGTGGTATGTGGGTGGTGTTGGTTTGTGAGCTTCAAAGAGACTCGTTCCAGCACCTTTTGGAACTGTTGGAAGTGGAACCTGGAGTTGTTTTTGTTGACAAAAACTATGCAACAACACCACCATTTCTTTTGGAAGGCTTTTTTTTCGGGTGAAAACGTGACCCTTGCAGCTGGATGCCTGTTTTTTTTGTTTCCTTTTTTTGGGGAGATGAGTTTCCAACGTCGACATCTCCAAGGCCCGGGATCTCCTATAGCCATAGTGAGACCAAAGGGATGAGAAGGACTGCGGGGGTAACTTTGCCTTGAAACAAGGTTGGCACGGGAAAATTATCCAAGATGGCTGGTGAATTGAAATAGTTGGTGACAAGAACATATCAAAACATAGATTGAACAAAAAACAGAATCTGCAGAATAAATCGCCTTCCATTGTGACATATTCCCTCTTGTCCGGTTGGTAAACCACAAACCTGAAGCATCAACCCGGACAGCTTCAGCATGGACAATTTGTATAGAAGGTGAATGAGAGTTTCATCGTGGTTCAACAGCCGGCCTTTTTAAACAACGAGGGGCAAGTCGTCAAATTGAACTGTTGGTTGGTGGGAAGAACATCATCATGATTGATGATGATGATGATGATGATGATGATGAGGATGAGGATGATGATGATGATGATGATGATGATGATGATGATGATGATGAGGATGAGGATGATGATGATGATGTACTGATGATGATGATGATGATGATGATGATGATGATGATGATGATGATGATGATGACGATGACGATGACGATGACGATGACNTCATGATGATGATGATGATGATGATGATGATGATAGGAGTAGAGATGATGATCGATGATGATGATGATGATGATGATGATGATGATGAGGATGAGGATGATGATGATGATGTACTGATGATGATGATGATGATGATGATGATGATGATGATGATGATGATGATGATGACGATGACGATGACGATGACGATGACGATGACGATGACGATGATGATGATGATGAGGATGAGGATGATGATGATGAATACTGTCTAGCTGCGCAGTGGTGCATGCACATTTTATCCCCAACTGCTTGGAATGTGTGTTGTGTGCTGTGTGGATTTGCCCATTTGATAAAGTACACATAGAGTTTGATTGTTTATGGTTGCATGATTTTACCACCTTAAATGTTCAGTCCAATGTGTTCAATTAAGAGATAACTCTCCAAGGTTTTACCCTCGTTTGCTTCTCATGCCTCAAATTGTCCTTTCCAAAGACATGCTTCGTTGTTTAGATGTTGTCAGGACGGCACCGACCAATCTGGATGGAAGCAAGCGTTCTGTTGGATTCCGCCAGATTGTGGTGTTTCACCCACCACTAAAACATCAGGGGTGGGGAACATGTTGCAAACTTGATATTTGAGTAGTTACTCCATAGAAATCACATGTTGCCATATTTTGCCAGTAATATTCCATAGACTTTTGATTATTTTGATTACTATTGTATAGCAAAAGTATGAACTTAAGCGAGTTTTATGAAAAAAGAGACCGGAACGGCTTGAAAACGGGGCTCGGCCTGAGGCATGATGACTGACTGACGATCTTTGAGGAAGGATTTTGGAGGAAAGTAGATAGATTCATAATCAATCAGCATCAATCATGCTGCAAACGGCATATATCCAGAACTAGTTGGGATAGGACAGAAAAAGCAACAGAGTGAAGAGTATTTTAATATATTTTTGTACTGCCATAAAATGACTTGTGTGTGATGTTGGATTCTGTCCATGACTTGGCGGCTAATGCAGCTTACAAATTCCAGAACGTTTTGGAATCATTTTTATAACTATCAATGGATACCCAGCAAAGATAAAAAAAATAACATTTGACAGAGATACAAAACTCACCAGAAATAAACAAATTTTGCCTGGCAAAATCTTCTGCGATCCCAGCTTTATGTAAGGTGAAGGACTTCCGGCCTCAACTGGTGGTATATGACCAGGGTTCAACACATTTACCTTTTCGGAGGGAGAGTCTTGAGGGAAAGGAGGCATCCATGCAATTTTTTTGTAATGTTTGATGTTTTTTTAATTGTTTATTACTGTAATTAAAGTTCACAGTATATATATATATATATACATATTTATTTATAGTATCACATAGTATCCACACCACCTGATTCTTCCACGATTGTGGCACTAATTTTAACATAACATCCCAACAAAGATTGTTGGGACGGAAGTGTTTCCAACTGGAGGCTACTTAACCTAGGACTGCATGTTGGCAATCTACAGGGCCTTGGTTGGAAAAAATCAGGTTTCCTTTTTGAACAGCACCCAGGGTTTGGTGCCAAACTCAGGTGAGGTGTACCTTCGGTTGTGCTCAACGCTTCACTGCCAGCAAGCAGACTTCCAGTCCTTGGGGCGACATGTCGGGGGGTCCTAGATGCTGGAACTTTCAGGATGTCCGCAATGAAACGGATCCCATATACTTGATACACAATAATGTGGTATGCACTGCAAATCGACCTACATGGACCTACGTATATATACATGTTTTTTTACACGTTCCCAACACGATGACTTCTTCCATTCATGATTTGTTGAAGATTGATTGGTTCCCTCCCTTATGAATATTGAGCGTCGAGTATCCAGCTTTGTCCTGAGATAGGGGATACCTCCAGGCTGCACATTTGCCACGAAAAAAAAAATCAGAACCTCGGCAAGATAGAACATAATTTGTAGTAAGCACGCAACTCAATGTGAGTTGCATTATGTATCGGACCTTATTCGTGTTTTAAATAATTAATCCTCCTGTTGATGGTGCCTCCATCCTAAGCAGTCGCAGTTATGAATGCCTTGGAATGGCACAAGATGGCCCCCCACTAGTCATATCCCATCATATCCCCTTTAAATTGCCTTATGAATGGGTAAGTGGACTTATTTCACCCCCTATAAGGGAAGTGATTTCTTCCCCTATCCTTATAACTGGTTGGTTTTTGGGCTGCGGTTCCATGGGTTTTTGGGACTCTGCAGGTATTATGCTCATTCCAAACTGTTGGACTCGGAGGAGATCACGGGAATGAGATTTTTTGAGCCGTGGGAACACACAAAAAAACACAGAAACTCCAGGTCAGCACAGGTGAAAATTCATGGTTTAGGAAGTGGAAGTGGGTTAAACTGAGTTTTTTGTTTTTTATCTAAAGTTTTTCATCTAGTGAGTTTAACAATAGTATTGAAATATGATATAAATATTAATAAATGATATTTAGTTTTCTCATCTATTTGTTTTGATATATTCAGATGAAACATGATTAAATTAATGTGTTTTTCTAGTCTAGTGTTTTCAAGGTGGTGATTCTGGTAGTTGTTGGTCGTTCATGATGCTTATCCCCATGGTGCACAATGTTATTGGTAAGTCTTGTATTTTGTTCGTTTAATGTTTTATCAATATGCTACAAGATTTATACAGTTCTCACAGGTGTGCGGTACGTTCACCATTTGGCCAAAGAACATCAACACTGGGGCCGGACGCAGGGCGGCGGCAGGCTGTAAATGCAGACGTATCCGCGGTGTACATGATTTGCAGCCTCCGGCGAACCTAGCAACAACCACCTGAAATTCACTGCTTCAACAGGTCATGAATCAACACAACAAACCTTTCGTGTGTACTGGTTCATGGTGTTCTAAGTTGCTTTAAATTGACACAGGTCATTTACTGCAGCATGCTGACACTCTTTGATTACGATATCCGTATGTAGTCCTTTTGGTTCAACGCAAAAAAGGTGTCACTATGTGTCACTTTTTTTTGTATGACCAGCTGACGAAGTCATTCAGTGAAGGACTACATGTCAATGAATCGCACCTGTGGCTTTGGTGGAGGCGCCATCCGTTCAGACACGGGTCGGTTGCTGGTTTCCCATTCGAGAAGGCAAAGGAGTACTAGAGGTGGGCAATAACAAATGAGCCACTAGGAAGATTTAGGTGTTGAGAAGATTTGCAACACCTGGTTTCCATTTGATAGGAGAAATTAGTTGTCATTGTAGGTCTTGTTCCCTTAGGGGGGGAGCCTTTTTTGTTGCAGGAATGTAAATACACACAACTGGTTTGCGTGTGTGTACTTTGTATGTTTGACTTCTACACCTTTCCACAGGCTCTCGCACTGACTTCTCCAACATCTTCAAAGGCTCCAGTTGTCACAGCTGTCAGGGCTGTTTGGTGTTGGTGGTCTTGGCTTGTCGCCTATGTAATCATTACAGTATATGTATAAATACTACCCCTCCAAAAGTTTACCTTTTTTTGGTTCTTTGTGTGGTCCAGGGGTACCATATATGTAAATATATATATATATATTTATATTTACTTACCACCTTGATATGTGCCATGTGCTTCTGTATCATGTTGATTGTTGATACTGCTGTTGCTGGAAGAAATCCTGCACCAGTTGATAGGTAGTTTCCACTGTTAGTCATAAAGTTTCAGACATCCCACGTGGTGCAGAATTTCTTCCATCGACAGTTATGTGATTTACCTCCCGTACCTCCCCGGAACCAAGAACCAAGAGCCAAGATTGCACAGAACGCCAGGCCATAAGAATGAGGTGTCTCCAGTGACCTATAGGCCTGGTGAAAAAGGGGGAATCTGAAGGAAGCACTGGTGGTTTGGGAGGCGAACGGTTCAAGTGCCTGAAATTCACTGAAGTTTCCTGAAACACATACTGTTGATGGCTGAAATTCTGCACCAGTTGATAGATAGTTTATCCCGCTATTCAATAGTATTTTGTAGGATTTTTTTAGGGTTTTATTAACATCCCAAGTGGTGATCGCCGGATTTCTTCCAACAGTAGTAACTTAGTAACTTGGATGATTCCATGAAAAGTCCACCACCAGCAGCAGCTTCCTGGTGTCGCTGCTTATTGTGAGAGGCCTGTGGCCAGTACGGCCAAGAAGACGCTCGAAAACTTAGTGTTTTTTTTTTGACACCCTGCAGTTCGGTAATGGAATGGACAAATGGAGAGTGAAAAAGGATATGCAGGCTATACGTATGATGATTTTAGGATTCATTTTAAGAAAGGATGAGGCTAGTTTCTATAATTATCGCAAATTGTATTATGTCGTTTTTCCTCATGTTGGTACTTTCAGGTGTATTCGTGTATTTATGTACATTTATAATATGTGTATTGTATGTGTACCTAGATATCCCTAGACATTGTCAGTTCAACTTACCCTGAAGTGATCCGACACATCATACTATTAATATCAAATTATACCAATATTGGTTGCGGAACAACTTTCCTTGGACGTTGAAGAAGGTGGTTTTATGTCACTACTTGACTCTTGACTGTAAGAACATGTGTTTATACATTTGTATTTGCATGTTACTTTCACTTCGCATCAAAAGCCAACGCAGTGCTGATTTTTCACCATGATTGAACTAGATTGAAGTCGTTTGATCTTTCACTATGAAAGTATATTATTTCCAACTCATACTGACTTAATTACACTTTTACGCACAACGCTACTATGAAGGTTTCTTATCTTGTTAATCTGCACACCACCCATTTAATTTGGGGGTCACATGGCTTTTTGACCTCATCGCTTAAGGTCTGCCTTTGATGGCCTGATTGAACGTCTTGAGTCCGGGGGCCGCTGATTCATTTGGGCGATGAAAGCTTCCGAAAGGGGAGATGGTAGATGGGACTTATGCTAACCCAACTTGGATGATAGCCTGAAATAAGTTTGTTTTGAGAGCTGGGAGTTTATAACAACATTGTTAGGATGCAAAGGATGCATGTAATTTGAGTATGTTAAGGGAATTCCTTGATACCTGGGATTAGGATGGATTAGGACCATTAGCCAGTTTTTGAGGTGAGATCACTGTCCAAGCAAAACGGGGGGAATGAAGTTAAACAGTGGACATCGAGGTGGTGTAAAGCTCAGGGAAAAACAGCATGCCTTTGCTGAAAAGGATGGATTATTCTGAAATACGTTTTGCAATAGGAGATTCAAGTCTTGTGATGATGAAGATCTCTTTACAAAGTGTTATCTATATGAAGGTATGGACAGATAGCCTGGGATTTTTAGAAGTTGCTTCTGGTTGGTTGGAATATTGCTTTTCTGCATATCATAGGGAAATTCCACCAGTAGCAGTAACAAGTAAAGGTTGAAAAGCTTGGGATCACCTGCAAGAGTGGGCCCCTACCAGCCAGAGGAATGGGGTGAGGTGAAACAACACCAGTCAACCATTTATAAGGCCATTTATAGGGATTATAACTCCATACAAAACTAGTAGGTTCCCATGTTGTTTTACAAAAATGTAGAAACATGTGACAGTCATCATTCAGCAGCAAAATTCACAAACGGCAATTTTTCCACCAAAATTCACAGGACCACGTTTCCCCATCCCAAAAAAAAACAGTTGGAACGAAAAAAATCTGAGTTTTTCCACGTGAATTTGGCATTTTGAGGTTCCAAATCCATGGGGAAAATGAAGTTGTTTCAGGCGACTTATTCAACTTGGTAACTGGGACTCAGTAGGTCCTTCCCTACATTGTCCCGTAAGCCTTCAAAAGCCCAAATATGCCCCAAATATTAACATGGAACCCAAAAAATTGGTAGTTTGTACATATTTGTTCTTCTTTTGCAAGGGGGGTATGTTCAGGTTTCATGTAAGTTTTCGGGAGAGTAAATTCTAGGGTGGAGTTTCAGTGTTTGGGTGGAAGGGGGCCTTGTAGGATTCCGATCACTTGATGTTCCAGCTATCAGTGAAGACACGCAGAATAGACGTATATGTGCTAGTTGCCTCCACATATTTTGCAAAGTGCTATATATAGTAGATTATTTTATTGTACTGTACTGTGCACTTCTGCAGGGCAATACATGCTTAAGCATCATGATTGCACAACCATCACCCCCATTCCAACCCATTCCACTCACACCTTCAACCAAACAAGCAGTTTCCCAGTTTGGGCAGCGCACCCCAACCGCAACCCAAGCATCATCCCCTCGTCTCAAACTGCTGAGTGGTTGTGTTCCTCAAGGGCGTTGCGGTCAATGGCCAGAGACACGAAGAAAGCTCATTCCGTGTCTGAAGACAAGGATGCCTTTCCTAGTCAGCCTTGCAGTCTACTAAGAAGACCCCTTTAAACGGAAAGCACGGTGGCTATGGTGCTAGCCCTCTCAAAACACATTCAATTATATAGTTCATTGGAGAAAATCCGTCTTCTTGGAGAAAACCACAACTTCCAAAAAACTCAGCAACCAAAAAAAACACTCTTGTTGAATCATAGAAAATATCAATGAATTTCGGCGAAGCCAAACCATGCCGTTGGGTGTACGAACTTTCCGGCCGTTTTCCTATGGAAAGTGGGGTCCAAAGTCGGCCTATTCTTTATTGGAGCCATCGCCATGTAAGCAACGATGGGATCTGAATATTTGGTGAATATCTCGGCCTCTTGGCATTTCATTTATAGATTAACTTTTTGCGGACAAAGGAGAAAAAACAGGTAGTGAAGTGTAAGGGAATGATGCAGGGAGGTATCCTTGGCCATTTTGCGGATTGTATCAAATCAGATCCATCCTGATCCTAAGGCTCGATAAATGGGAAGGTCTGAGTCTATTAGAGACAGTGGACTGCAGAGAATCACCTAGCAACTGTCTAGTTTGTGTGGTTCAGGTTGGTGGTTTACTATTCAAGGCACATCCACACATCCCAAAATCATGGTCCCATGCTGTTGATGGTCCAGAAATCCCAAACAACCACCTGGGATGTATAAAACCTTTTAAATGATGGGATAAACTACCAACCTCAACTGGTTAGCCGGATTTAACCACCACCAATCCACAACTGAGATGATTGGCCATGGGTGATTTGGGCACTGCTAGGATGTTGTGGACCCTTAGAAACCAACAGAGGTCG
Organism: Breviolum minutum Mf 1.05b.01; assembly: GCA_000507305.1. Lineage (NCBI taxonomy): Eukaryota > Dinophyceae > Suessiales > Symbiodiniaceae > Breviolum > Breviolum minutum. The sequence continues at coordinate 51,927 of DF239580.1, read as the reverse complement.
AATATTTAGCATATATAGCCAGTGTTTGTCCTGGATTTTTTCGCTGATCATGACTCATGAACCTCATTGGAAAGATTTTTTTGATTTGTGATTCTTTGGGGACCTCACCAACCACCACATCAATCATACCTTATGATTGCTGGAAGTCTATTGAAATCACAACCTACTGTACTTGTAGTTTCGGACTATTGCAGTTGGAATTTCACATATAGTGTGTTTTACTTCGCATAGTTTTTCGAATTTGCACAAACACGTGCCAAATTTGAATAGATTGTTTTTGTCCGAACCATCATTATCAGTATCCATGCAAGAGTATAGAAGATATTACATGTGCCAAAGGTGATGCCTCATTTTCACTCACACAAAAAATCGACAGCTGTCATTTTCCCCCATGGTCCCCCGTACAAAACATCCCAGGTTTATGCTGTCGCAGGCGCCTTGAACCCAACATCCTCGGATGATTGGAAGAAATTCAACATTTGATATGGATCATAGGCTTGGGATGTCAATATATTTTGATAGCAATTCATATCTTGGGGTGCCTCTCCCCTCTACCCCTTCTCAGAAAACACTTGCCACCAAGAGGCACGAAAAGGGAGCATCTTGTTTTTCCGAGCCTCAGACCGAAACGTGGTATAAATAAAATTACGGTGCTTTTGGAAGGGAATCCTCTCCAAAATGACAAGTCAGATTAAGGAATTTTATTAAATCGCGTGACTTTTTTTGAACATTGAAATCCCATCATGCTATCCAGCCATATTCCTTCGAAACAAAGACATCTTTCTAGATTCGATTTTAGCTTTGGAGAGTGTATGTGCCATGGTCACAGCCATTGTATCGGGAATGGTTCTTCCTCTTTAGAGATAGGATTGCTTCAACAGAACATACCAGCTGCATCCAGCTGCAACCCAGCAATTCTGGCTAAGTGCAGATTAGCTTTTACACATTTCTATGGGCGTCGCGTCACCAGAAGCATCAAAGCATGTTTGGCTTTCATTGCTGGCGCATTCTGTATCCAACCCTATTTGGGGATGTTGGGGGCACATAGTCACATAGCATCCAAAGCATCACTTATGACAGGCATCCCATGGAATATGAGAGTGCCTGTTGCCATTCCAAAGGAATTGGTCAGACTATTGTGACCTAATTTCATACTAATACAGGTGGGAAAGTAACTATTTCCTTTAGGGTTTTCCAGGTTTCTATTTCAACCAGACAGATTCGTCTTACCGAAGATAGCCTTGTTTCCTTTAAGTTGGCTTTTCTACAATTGGCTCAAGTGTGAGGGCAAAGGCCGACCACATCGAACCTTCGTAACCGACTTTATCAAAACCTCTTGATGAAACCCTTCAAGAGTTTTGTTTTCATATGGAGCCTGCTGCCATGGCGTTTGGCGTTCTGTTCCAAAACCCTGCCTTCAACGAACCAAGATCTTCAAGATATCCTCCCCAATCCGGATCCTGCGGTGTTCCTTCAAGTGGCACTGGAAACAAAATTGGACGCGGAGCAAGTGTTCATGCACGTGCCTTACAATTTTGGTCATACCGTGGAGAAAGTGGCTTTTGCATTTGATGTCGAGGAAGGGTAAAATGTTAAAAGGGCCAATCCTTTTGGAGGAAAATGACGTGTTTCTTCTTGTTGAGGAAAAAAAACTGGAACCCAACACTTCCTTGCTAGAGGTATTGGAGTTGGGGCGGCTGTGTTGTTTCCTGTCTTTTGAAGTCAGAAGATTGCCCCCGAAGTTCATCCTATATACACCTTGGGTTTTTGCTGCAGGGTCCTTGACATCAGAAACCACCTGCCATCAGTACCTTCCAATCAGCCACAACCCCCCCGAGTTCAACATCAACTGAGCCACGAAAAAGACCCTCCTACTTTCCATGTTACTGGAATAGGGATCCTTACAATGGTTCATTACAATCCCTAGAGAACAGTATAATCCCCTATATGCACTAAACAACCCAATTCCTCAACTACAGTTAACTTTTAAACGACATCATAAAGATCATAAAATGGAAGCCATTTTTTTCCCCATCGGAACCCGACTGTTCTGGGATTCTCCAGGATCCTGAGGAACGCGACGTAATCTACGAGGCAGCCTTAGCCATTGCATCGACCGAGAAGCTTTTCTCAGCCTCTTGGTGGAGACTCGAAAAAGCCAATAAATTCGAAGTTTTGGAGGCCAAGGCCATCAAAAGGAAAAAGACTGCAGATTCGTTGGGGGATCCATTTGGAGCTAGGGATGATGATTTTTGCATATACTATTATTATTTGACATATCATTGCAATATTGTATATAACTCCCTTTTGAATGGTAAGCATATTTGGAAGGTAATAAACTTGGTGAGTTAAATCACCTCCAAGTTTGAACCTCTCCTTTAAACGTTTGTAGGCAAGCTGCTTCTTGAACTTAAATGATCTTAATAAGTTTGACCCTTAGGAGTTCTTTCATACAGTCTCCAATTCCTGCCACATTGGCTACAAGATTATTTAGAGTATCTTCTCTACAATTGCAATAGTGTAAGTTGAAAGATCCAGGCAGACTAAGTAAATTGGAACACTATTAGCACTGCGAGTTTCAGTCGTAGTACTAAAGGTTTCAGTTGCAACACAGTATGGTGTGATGTTCGCGTTGGTGACGGAACAGTTGGACTTCTCAGAGAACTCCACACCGAAGTCAAGTAGGTCTCAGGTCAAAGTTTAGTGGGAAAATCGAATATACATCCTGGAAGTCAAACATGAAGCATAGAAATCATGTATACGGTCCATGGGTAGTTTTCTTTTTTTTGTTTGGCTCTATCCATTCCATATGTTTTTTTGGTGTGTGTTTATTCCTTTTGCTGAGTACTTATATAATTTGAATGTGTTTCATAAGGATGGTTTTGGGGCCCCCCAAAAGGTCCGGGATACAGTTTCCAATGCAACTACACCTCTGAAAACTGACATGTCCCCTAGAAAATCAATGGTTGGAAGATGTATTTCCTATTGAAATAGTTTTTTTTTTAGCAGACATGTTAGTTTTCGTGGGTGTACATTCTCAGAACATGGGGTCTTGCTGTCTTCCAAAATTCGTTGACCAAAATGCTTAAAACCACTGGCGAAAAAATGCGAATGCAGTTTTTTTCAATTCTGCCTTGGGAAAATTCAAAAAGGGTAGTAACGAAATTGTTGAATCAGTTGGATCTAATGAGAACCAAAGTTTAATTTTATTGAACTTTCTCAGGTCCCAAAGTGAGCGTTAAATTTGAGATTCTGAATGCCATGCAGTTTTCAAGAAACAAAAGCCCATACTGTAATTGGTCCAAAATTGCACACTAGCTGGTTGAGGTATCAAACCAACCAGTGAGTATTAAGGGAAAATGACTTATACCCCAGCGGCTGACCAAAAAATCGCAAGCCAACCATCCGGATAATCCAAGATATCCAAGTCAAACCAGGAACTTGAAGTGCGCTCCCACTAAGGTGTCTGAAAGACTTGCTAAGCTACAGACTCTTGGGTGCATTCAGGCTTCCAAAATGTTACTCCAGGGCGACCTAGGTGCCAACTAAACCCCACCAACCAATCATGTCACCATGACCTGGAATCAGGGCAGGGAATCACAACGAATGCGCCAGATACTTCGGTACACATCCCAAACGATAACTGAAGCAAACTTGCCCAACATGTTTGTTGCTTACAAATTAAATTGTATTATGATGAAATCTTGTGCTGGAATTCACCTGAACCTGGATGAGGTTGCAAGTAGTTTTTGTTCATAGTCACAACACGATCATCCAGTTTTCAAGTCTTACATCATGGAAGACATCGGGTCGATCCAATTGATTAGAGACAAGCCTGTGCATATTCCGCTTGTTTCTGGCAGAAACAAAGCAACTTTTTTGGCCCCTCTTCCAATAATCTCCGTGTTGCCCAGAAACACCACCGTTTTGAATTTGCAGCACAGTTCGACCGGAAAGCTGAACATGGTGAAGAAAGTCGGATATCACTGATCTTGGGAAAGCATGAAGTTCAGCTTCCATTTGTGAATTTTGGGGTGTTAATGATAAGACAATTTCCACAGCTGAAGAATCCAATGGAAGCTGGTTAAGATAAATGACCTCCTCAGCTCATTGGCATGAAAAGACATGGAAACCAGCGACAGTTGTGGGGTTATTACCTTTGATTTCGAGACCTTAGACTCAGGAGCATAGCGAAGAATCCGAAGTCAAGGATTTGGGGACATTTGCATCCAGAACTACAAGCATCTTTGGGGCAGTGATTTTTGCCGTGATAATTTGTTGTTGTATTGTGTGTTTGTGCATGAATTCTACTGGTGATACCACAAGTTGCAGGGTTTTCACCAAAAAATAGTTTCAAGTCTTTCATGTGTTATTGTCAAATTTCGTTTTGGGGTGACTTCAAGGCAACGTCGAATGTGACTGGGTGCCCATTGTATTTCACCCCTGGCCACTTGGAGACAGAATGGTAGGGCTTAGATAGCTGACAGAAGGCGGATCTTGATTTTTGGGCGATATGTTTTTCATGTGACTCTAGGATCTTCTAGGATTTCTAGGATTTCCAGGAAGTTTGGTTTTTGAATGCATGGCAGTGAAATATTTACAGTATTTGTCCTTTGCTTTTGTTACTTGGTGTTTTTGGTGTGCTGTGTTGTGTTTATGTTTAAAGTGAGATAGGAATTCAGAAAAAGGCAAAGAATGCCCTGCCGGTGAGGTGCATTTTTTGCGACTTGTGACCTTGAGAAATGTTGACACGCATTGTTAGGGGAGTTGTTACTCTGCTTGTATTGAGAGTCATCAGGTTTTCTTACCAAGAACTAGGAGGCAAAAGATACATTAGCTGTTGACCCCATTTTTATGACGCATGCGTAGCATGATGATGCAACGCCCAAGTGTAGCAAACGCCTTTGTGGATGGGTTTGGACCTTTTGCCAAAGGAAAGCATTGGCCAGCTGACGTGGCGCAGAACTACTTCAACAACGGGGAGATTTTCGGAATGCCACTCGGATATCCCAGCAGAAAGGGATTTTCCCAAGTGTAAAGCGGTAAAGAAACATCCGTGTAGCAATAGTTTTTTTCTTTGCAGATTTCAGACTACATATTTACCAACAAAAAGTGCCCCCAAACCGTCAAGTTAAAACCTTGCCCTCGAAAATTGCCAACAGCCCAAATGTTGGTGAACAAAAATCACCACATCCCACCTCAAACAAAAAAGCATCATACATATACTTGTGAATGCATGGGTTGAATTCAACCCAACAAATCCCCAAAAAAGTCTCCCCCGCCGGAAGTTTCAACCCGGAACTGCCGGAACTGGTTGGTTGGTTTGGTAAGTCTGCTCCGACCAGGCTTCGTGATCCTTACGAACGTTTGGTGGCGATGTTCCGGGGAGACTACGCTGGTTATGGTGGCTTCTCAGGATGGCATCGCACCTTTTGCGACGTGGATGGTGCGATTAAGCAAAAGATGGAAGGCATTTTGTCAGGCGAGATGTGCCACAGTGGAAAACTGCAATGGTAGCTGTTGTTGGAAGTTTGGACGTGTTGAAATGATGAGTTTGAAATGTTTCTTGTGCAAGAATTGCCTGGCTGGGGTTGATCTTTTGATGTTGAATAGAAGACACTAATTATTGTAATTGATGTGCTATTGCATGAGTCCTTCAAACCTCTAGCACCCGCAATTTATGATATTCTACATATTACACATTGTATTTGTAACTAAGCAGTCTATAAGACAATTTCGACATGTCCACTGCAATATTATCTTGCCATGACCAACTTTATGCCATTATTATGCAATCTACAAACCTCTCATCTCAACGGTTTCACCTAAAACGCAGCACTACCAACACACCCCACAACGAACACCCGACTCCACACAGGTGATATCGATCCCTATGCCGAAGGCTGTACGTTTCTTCCCCAGGCGGAGTTTTTTGATGCACCCTATGGCACCTCAAAGGCACGACAAGATGACCATGACTTCAGTTTGTGATGGCTTTCAGTCTTGGAGGTTTTCAATGTTTCAGGTCCCCAAGATGGCGCGCTTTTTTGGTAACATATCAAATTTCACTTTGAGGTGATTGGATTTTTTTCTAAGATGATCTTTGAATTATATTTAGGGTCCAGGGTGGTTTGCCCATTTGACCCAGCACAGTTGCTGATGTTGCTGGGTCCACGGGGTGTGACAACGCACTGGTGGGCACGACCACAGGGTGTTTTTCAACATTGAAGTGGAGGCAAATCATTCCAATGGATCATTCCTTTCTTATAGGGGAATTCCATGGGAACAAACGTCCCAGCACAAACGCCACCAAGTCAATTCTTAACCATCTGAGGTATTCAACATCCAGTAGACAATCGCTATTTTGCCTCTTCTGCCAATGAATTTCTGAAAGCTCATGGCTTTGGTCATATGCACATTGAAACCGCGGATGCTCAGCGGAAACACAAGACTTCCAAACAGTTTGATTTGGGAGGGAGCTATGGTTCAAGGATGTTCAAGGTGTTGGGGAGTTCAGTTTGGTGGTTAGCTATCCCATTAGCGTTAAACAGACCTCTCGTCAAAACATGACTCTTAATTCTTGAAATTTGTCGATTTATGCTGTATACCCTTGCATTTCTAGTCTGGTTCGCTGGTTCGCCTGGTAGTTGAGCTTATTCTAGGCATCCAATTGCCGAGGGCGATGAAACATGCAAACACGCAAGAATGCAATTTGAGGGACAAGGAAAATGATACCAGCCATGGCTCATGTCATGTTTGTTTACCGGAATTCTAGTTCAATCAAGAATGGATGCACCACTACCATTACATCCCCACCAAAAATGCCACCAATTGAACCATTGTTAGCATCCCAAACCTTCACCACAATTTTCACGTATTTTCCACCCATCTCTTCACCCATGAGTCGATCCAACAAAACCTTTTCCACCCTCAACCAACAGAACCCAACCAACTCAACCAATCCAACCAATGATTGGATTATCCAACTCATCAACCAACCTACCCAGACGCCTTAAGGATATTAAGAATCCAACTCCTCCACCCACCCATCCAACCAACCAACCAACCCATACGCCTTAAGGATATTATGCATGTGGAGGGTTGCAATCAAGTCTGGGCTGGCGATTTGAGTTGCGAAACCAAAGCCTTGGTGCGGAAGGTGGGCCGGGGGAGAGTTGATTGAAGAATGGTGGTAAATTTGCTTCACAGAGCTGCAAAATGATCATCCAATGATGTTTTGTTTACTAGTCGTTTGTTTCCAAGTAATTTGCTTGTTATTCTTTTAGATTTTAGATGATGGTTTACACACCGTTTGTCTAAGTTTAAGTATGTATGTAATACATATATGTATATGTATAACTTAATAAAGATATATATATATAAGTTCAATATTTTGTATAATCCTTGGGGTATGTATTTTGATATGTCATCATCCAGGTTTACACACACAAACATTGACTTATTGATCCTTCAACTTCTTATTGTGTAGTTATATACTTACAATGCATTGGACACAAATTTTTATAGCGGAAATCATTCATCCCGGATAGGATGTGAACCAAAATTTCGCAATCAACCCATCAACGCTCCGCTACACGTCCAACCAGGTCTACGCTCGTGATTTTGAGCTGCTGTGCCACTATTTTGGGTATTGCGATGTGCATGAAAACACCTGCTTGCAGATGATGCTGGGCGTTTTTTTATGCGATCAAAAAAATTATGGTGATGTGAATTTTTGTGTCACTTTGAAGGGTAGCTTGTAATTGTAATTGTAGTGTTCACTGATTTTCCCTCTATTTGAAGGTAGTGAAAAATAGGTCTCCAATAGCAGTTACCAGCCAAATAGTGCCAGTTTCCACTTCCATGATTATGGGAGAAAGAGATACTCCATGAAAATCGAATCCCTTCAGATATGCATCAGTATTTCGATGAGTTTTTTTTTCGGTAAAAATCCAAAGTTGGAATGTTTGAGATAGGCATCCTAAACCAACGCAGTGGTTGAGGTAGGAATATCTCCAACGATTTGCCAACAAAAATTGTATGAAGGTGAATTGTTGAGGCTTGAATTTATCCTAGATTGATATTTATATAGTTATCTTTGATATATATATATACATATGTGTGACCTTTTTGTGACCATCCCATCAGATTATACAATTCCAATCGTGAAGATTTCAGTATCATTTGAATGCTTGATTTATTCAGATGTTTCTCACCATCTTACCACGGATACCACCAAGGGTGCCTGACATGTGCCCAACGAACCTTACGGCCAAAAAGCTCACGGCCACATACTGCGGTTAATCCATGCAGCGGAGGGAGAAAAAAAAGACAAGCCGACCCCGTCGCCTGAAAAGTTGATTTGGGAAAGTCCACGAAATCAAATGTAGAGAAGGTAGCCTCCAGGGAACGATCACGTATCCCATTTAAAGGTTGTTGGGAAGATGAAAACTTCCTCTTCCATAGGTGGGATATGTCATCGTTCCCAGGAATAAAAATTGGCCAAATAGCCAGGTTTTTGAAAGTCTTGAGACCTTTTTCCAAGGGAAATCAAGTTTCAGGATCCGCGTTGAACACCCAGCAGTTTGCGAGGCCCTTGTCACCCACAAGATGTAGCGTTTGAAGAGTGACCTAAAGCATAGTGGCAATGAGTGGAAAGAGGACGACCAGCCTGTTGAGCCACTTTTGAATATTTACTAGGTGGTGGTTTTTCAAATATTTTTTGGAATATTCACCCCGATTTTGTTGGGGAAATGATTCCCAATAAAGTTTGACGAGCATAATTTTCAAATGGGTTGGTTCAACCACCAACTAGTTTACCGTAAGTATGCAGTTGGAACAACGGTTGGTCCCTGGAACAATCGCTAGGAACAAATGAATTATGAAGAACCTGCGGCCTAGACAAGGAGGCTATGCGATATCCTGATATCCCCAGTGATTTCATGAACCTCCCAGCTCCTTTCCCCTAAGCGAAACAAATCCTCCAGGGAGGATTTTTTTGGAGGATTTTAAAGCTAAAATCAGCCTTTTTTCGCGGGATTGGTGACCAGAAACCCCTTACTATAAGATAAGGCCTTAGGGCCTTAGGAAAATTGCTTGGTTGAGGCAAGGGACCTCGATTTTTCACAATCAACAAGACACCATAGACACCCATCACAGGTCTCAAAGTTCCTGGTGATGGCGCTGGAATGCCCAATCCCTACGTGGAAGTGGACTGTTTAGGTGAGAAGAGGACGACCCAGGCGCCATTTTTGCGTCGAGCATATTTTTAACGCAGATGGGTTGGTTGGTTGATGGGGCCAAATGTATTGTTTGGAATCGCAAGAAACTGGGTGAAGCTATAGTTTTGTTATGTGTTTGAAGTTTCTGTCTTGTTTAGTACAGGGATTCAACCTTCTAGAACGGTCTCAGAAATGTCTCAAATTCAGGTTTGAATATTGTAATTGCTAAATGAATTGGCTGAACAGATGGGTGCTTCTCCCAGCATGACACAGAAAGGGGGTGATGATACCAGCAGATTGAGGAGTCCCTCCAAATTGAAGATGGGGGAATCATCCAAAATGATACAGATGGTGTTGTTTCAGTGGAAAAGGGCACCATCAACAGAGGAAACATCTTTCTGTTTGGAGGGAACATGTTTCAATACGTCGCAGAACTTCAGCATGATTCATCGAAGACTACAGGGACTCATTGGGTTGATGCATTCAATTCCACCAATGTTCACAAGTAAAAACTGGGTGGTGGTTTCAAATATTTTCTATTTTCACCCCTATTTGTGGAAGATTCCCAATTTGACTGATATTTTAAAGATAGGTTGAAACCACCAACTGGAAAAGATAACAGCCTGCTCCCCCCGCAAGTATGGGTCCTTCGGTTGCAGCTTGTCGTATCACAGGTGATCAACGGGGCTTCTGCGTGCACTTTTAACAACTTCTATAGCTGCCTGGTGTCGAAATGGGTGGGTGAAAGGCAGGCCTACGTGCGGCCACCTCTGCAGTTCTAAACCATGAATTCAATTGCAAGTGATTACCCTCCCCTAAGACTAACATAGCCTGTAAAAATGGTGGTTTCCAGTAGGAATCTCCTTTTCCAGTGGTCTATTTTCTGGTGCTATGTTAGTTTTAGGGAGGGTAACAGTTGAGTAATTATACTCTGAGATAAACCTTGACACCTTGAATGGCTATATCGCTCACAAGGCCAGCTCTTTGAGAAGTGCCAATTTTGCCCGCTTGTCCTTTCATAATTCATGGGTTCAGCTGAGTTTCCAAAGCATTTTTATCCTGTTGGCACAAGACCTCCACTCCAAAGAGCAAAAACTAACAGCAAACACCCTTAAAGGATGTTAGTCCAAGGATCCTTACGATCCCGAAAACCACAAGAGTCCCCTCCACATCATTTCCAGAAGGGAAGCAGTCAAACAAAATAATGGAAGGTACTTCCCCCCCAATTAAGATCTTGAAATATTTGAAAATTCAAGAATCTGTAAGGCTAACCTCAGAATCCTGTTGCCCTACAGGTCCTTCCCTGTTGTTATTGACAGCCCTTGAAGCTCAGACTTTTCGAAACACATGAGCGAAGATGATTTCACTGGTGGTGATGCTGTGGTCGCAGTCTATCACCAAAAGTACCTTGGTTTGTTTTGGACGAGGTTGCAGGTTGCATCCTTTTGGAAGACAGATTCTGGGAAGAGTTTTTGCACAGTCATGGACCAGCATGTTTTTCCTTCGGGTGTCCAATAGAGTTCTTTTGGAGGCGAGTTATGTCATGTGGAAAAAGTTGTGAATAGAGTTCTTTTGGAGGCGAGTTATGTCATGTGGAAAAAGTTGTGAAAAAGTCCTGAAACACCAAAAACTATATATCTAGGTGGTGGTTTGAAATATTTTTTATTTTCATTTCATCCCTATTTGGGGAGGATTTCCATTTTGACTAATATTTTTGGGATGGGTTGAAACCACCAACTAGATATACAATGGAGGGTTGCCAAAACCCTTGCTTCACAGTGGGTAAATAATATCTATTCATGTTTAGGAAGCGATCCCGTTTGTAACCTTCAATTCAAGGCTTGGTTTGTTTCCTTCATTGTCTCCTAACACTACAGCCTTGTAGGATGGGAGCACGGTACGCCGGTACGCCGATACTCGTTGCTGTCTGAGGAACAGTTTTGGCTTCAAGGTGAAGTTGGGCCAAGTTACCTTCAGTTTGGAGAAAGTGCAACTTGGAGGAGGTCTGAAAAAAATTGCGGAAGTTAACCCTCCCTGAAACAAAGAGGTCGGAAATCGGAAAATAGGCCGGTCCCAAAAGGAAGGTAGTCTCCGGCTATATTAGTTTCAGGGAGGGTAACATAGAACCCTTGGAACCTGAAAGTTGATGAACACGCACATAACAAAACTCAAATCCCTCTCTCTCTCTCTCTCTTTTCGTTTGCTTTCCTTTGTATGTGTTTTTGTTCTTTGTATTTTGTTTTATGTTTATAGAAAGGTTCCAAGTTTCAATATTATTATGATCTACCAGTTCGGCCAAGTACATGGTGTTTTCCCTGATAAATTCTTGGCAATTTATAGTAAGTATATTGCAGACCTCACTTTGCAGAATGGTCCAGTGGGATTATCATTCTTCTTCCTAGCAGAAATTCTATCAAACTGGTTGCTATCGTGTACTTCCCTTCAACCATGGAAGTATATAATATGGTTTTTCGTATGGTTGTAGGTTCAAAAAATGATGTGATTGTTGAAACCACCAAGTAAAGAAGATGCCTTTTTGCATTGGGACAGTAGGAAAGAGGCACAGGGATTCAACATTTTTTCAGCAGGTATCAACTGTTATATGTTAGAGAATTGTGCAATATTATTTATTTGTGATGTTGTCAACATTTTGTGCCCGCTATACTCAAGGCATTCAGGTAGTTTAGACTCTAAACCTCTTGACTTCTCATTGGTCTCATTGGTTTATTCCAATCGTTGCGTGCCAACCAGGGTTGGCAATTTCTCCTGAATGTTGGCAGACTAAAAGGACCCCCCAAAAAAGTGATACAATCCCGCAAAAGAAAAACTTCCAAGGGTTCTGTAAGATTACCATGTTTTTGCTCGATTTGGACGTCCAAACTTGGAAACTTCCATAAAATCACGGAAGTGTTTGAAAAGTAGGTTTCAAGGAGGGTATGTTGGATATATGTTTGCGTTTTTGTTCCAGGTATTCCCCCATTGCTACACAAATCAAAAAACATTGTCGCGCCCGTGACTCCGTGACTGGTGATTCTCCATCCAGGTATCATCAGGACGGTCACTTAGTCCCAAAGGATTGGTTTGTTCTTGTTTTGCCAGATGATCCAGGCTGAACAGTTGGGTGGAACACGGGAGCGGACACTCGGACACTGTGTGGAAAGAAGGTCATGTTATGCTGTTATGCTTTGGTTTTTTTCAATGAGTTAAGATGTGAAGATTCTGCCTTCAAAGATGCTGATATATATAATCTATTTTAAAATTTGTTGTATACTGTATAAGTTTGATGTAGCATCATGATAGGCATACATTGGTATAACGCATCAAATAATCGAATTTGGAATTTTGGGATGTCCTACGAAACTGTTTGTTCAACAATTGTGGTCACCATTGGAGGGGAGCCTCCCCTTACGGCCAGGGAAAGGTTGCGGATATGTGGAACTCTCTTTAGGTGCTTATGCACCAGGCCGGGGTCGGGGGTTATTGGTCGGGCCCAAGGGTTTCACGTAAAGCCCAAGGGTTTCACCTAAAATGGTGGTGGCATGTATGCTCCATGTCAGTGACGTATTAGCTTATGATGGTCAGCAATGAAGTAGTAGACATGTAAGAAACATGGCAACTCCAATTGTATTCATATTTTTTGAGCTGCATTTTAAATGATGGATGTTGGAAAACACCTTGGCCGCGCGCTTTGTAGGCGGTAGAGGGGTTTCAACATCCAGGATAGCCTTAGATCTTTTGGAAATCACCATGTAGTGACATACAGAGGTGTTTGCAAGTTATGTCTTTGACTATAGTGTTGTAGAACCCGGACAAAAAAAGGTGTTCTGCGGGACCAACGGCGTTTGCATCGTTTGGGATACTGCTAGGGAACTACAGGAACTACATGCATATACAGCCAAGCACCACTTGTAACGATGGTATAGGCAGCTTTCATGAGCTAGCATGCATGCTTGAACTGCCTTCTTGAGAGTTTACTTGTTCCATGCTTCGGGGCCTAAAGGCCTTTCAAAACATAGGTATCACTGGACAACATGGATCTTTAGGGTCGCGGCGGCCCCCTGATCAATAAGTACTTGAAACCATCACTATTTAAATCGTAGCTGCATAAAAAGCAGTATAGTTCTACTGACTTGTCATCTGGGTGGTGGTTTCAAATATGTTTTATTTTCAACCCTACTGAGGGAAAATGATCAAATTTGACGAGCATATTTTTTGGATGGGTTGGTTCAACCACCAACTATAGTCATTTGATTGAACAAATCTCCATGCATTTGGCTGCCAAAATCACCCAGCCATTCCGAGGTGATACCGTTCCGCAGAGCCTGTCAGGCGAGCCGTTGGGGACCAGTCCAGCTTGGTACCCACAATGAATTTGGTAGGGAAAATGGATAAGCTTAAGGTAACTATATCCTATGATGTAATTTGGTTGTACAGGGCTTAAGAAATGTGGAGTGTTATCAAACTAATATCCCAAATTTTTTGTAGTATCCTTTTGCAGTCATCTTGAAGTACTGAACATGATGTTTGCATGCTCATGCCGCTCATGCCATTTTACTCATGGAAGTCTTTGGTGTGAAACCCTTTTCTGGAATTGCTAGTTGGGGTATTACATGTTTTTCATGTATACAGTCCTTACCTGACCTGAACACACAGTTTCACAAAAAGGTTTATTTATGTTAACTGACACTCTTCAACGGGACCCTGTTTTTTGAAGGGAACATCCAAGCTGAAAACTGGTAGCGGAACAGCCAACTGCCCCGCGGCAAGTTGTCGCTGCAAAGAATGGCCAGGAGGAGCAGATATTGACGAAGCAGCGGAAGTGCAATCGATTAAGACCCGTGTGGTGAAGCTGCTTGGTGATGAGAATCACCGCAAAGATGGCTCCCAGTGCCAGGATGGTGGAGGTATGTACATGATATGTTTCATGGAATATATTAATTGTATGTTTTAAAAAGTGTAAGGGAAGAATTCTGTGCTGAGATTGATTCCAACTCATGTTTTTTCGATGACAACATTATTCACATCGGTAACCATCTATTTGGTCAATCTTCACCATGGCTTGACCATGGACAACATATCGGGTGGCTGTAGCCGTTTTTGTATTTCTCGCGTCCCTGAGCCATCCCATCCCCTATCATTTTTACCATGGCACGAATCTCATTGCTCTCGATGCTGTTGATTGCTGTCGTGGCATCATGGGCCTTGTCCTGTTGCTTCGTGGCACCAAAAGTGCAAGAAAACGTGGAACATGTGACGGGAAGCAATTTGAGAGGCCGGTGGAGGGAGAGGAAGTTTTGTTTTGGGCTTTAAGATGTTTGTTTTTAGGTTGTTTAATTTATTCCCTCCAGATTCCCAGCTGATACCAACTGGTACCTTCAAACCGCCTACTTGTTGACTACCGTTAGTTTTGGGTGGATCTGCAGTAGTGAAGATGATACATGTTAACCAACCACCTGGTGCTTAGAAAGCATCCAAGTCCTGAAAACTATTCTCAGCTGGAAATTTGAAATACATTGATATGGTCCATATTTCCATCGCCATGTCATGTAACTTTCTCTCTAGAATCGATGGTTTCTCTCCCTCTCTCTCTACCCCTCTTGCTACTTTTACACATTTATTCAGAGGTACTATAGATGTGTGTTTTTTTTTGCCGGACACGCTTGCAAGTTTCAGGTTTCTCTATGTTCAGGAATTCAACTCTCCTGATTATGTAGGCTCGTGTAGGTTTGTCTATAGTTTTACACTGTAACTTGGGGAGGTGATTCAAGTTGACCCTCTCGCTCTCTATTTTATATATAATTTGACTCTCTCTTATTATCTCTTTCTTTCTTTATTTGTAGTTCATTATTATAATTATATATATATATATATACACCCCTAAAAATTAACATGGAACACAATAGTTAAGGTTTGGAAGATGATTTTTCCTTTGCAAATGGGTGTTTTACATGTTCCATGTTTAATAGTTCCAGGGTGTACATGTCCGAAAAGCCCGCAGGTAGCGATCCAGTGGGTGCTGCCATGCTGGGTGCCGTCGTGGCTGCTGCACCTACCGTGGCGTTGGCAGGCAATTCGGGCTATGCCTTGTTGCAACTGGGCTGGGCCGTCTTCATCATCTCCTTGGGACCTGCTGTGACTTTGACTGAAGGGTTGTTGAGGGTGAGGGTAAGTTGAGGCCAGTTCAATCAACGAATGATTTATATACATGACAAACTAAGATGAAGCCGCGGATTATATAGATTATGCAGCGGTCGTTACTGAACACCTGGAAATTTGTGGGAAGTTTCGGTATCCAACCACCAACTAACTATTTTTTTGGGGTGGATTAGTAAGTCCAGTTGCTTGGGCGATGGATGATGGGCCCTGAAGTATCCAGTATCCAATGGTGATTTCATGGATTGTAGGGTTACTTCAGCTTCTTAAAAAAGGTCAGAACCACTTGGAACTTGGGATGATCCAATCATGGTGTTTGATGAATCATTGCCATCATGTGTCAACATGTTTCAATAATTTCTATTCAATATGATTGAATGTGTTCATATCCTAGAAGTCCGCCAGTCGGTTTTAGAAACCCAGGACTTCGAACATATTGCACTTATAACTTGTTGTTTAAAAGCCAGTTTCAGCTTACAAACTCCGTAGTTGCCAAGTTTCAGTGGACAACCTCCTACCAAAACAGATATCTCAGATAAGATGATTGACACTTGACCATCGGACACTTGGACTGACAAAATGGTTGCAATTGACTTGACCCCCTTCCCCAGATGTTGCAGAATCTATTGGACATGCCGGAGGGGAAATCATCAAAGTGAGATATTTTCACAATAATAAATAAGATCTTTCAAAACATCCACGCAGGTTTTCCCAAATGTTGGGTAGTCACAAGTTCAAGCAACACGGTCCCTTTTCTTTTAAACCGCTCAAATTTCAATGTGCCGTGCCACTGATTTAAGGTGCTCTTCTGGGTCTACTTCAACAAGCCTGAGCTCCTTTAGATCCTCAAAGTCCAGCTCAAACAGAAACAAATCAATTTTCGAAGGGTTTTGATCAAAGATTCCTAGGTTTTTGGGGTTTGAATTTTAACAAAACAATGGATGTATTTGGATGTACTGGATAGGCAAATGCATAAAAGATATGAATGACTGAAAGACCAACATTTAGATTATGCAGCAGAATCTAAGCTGTAAGTTTTTGGTAATCAATGCAAAATCCTCAAATTTCTTTCAGAAAGAGGCAACTATTGAACAATCATATTGAACATAAAGCAGCATTCGCGAGATTTTTGCAGTCGCTGGCGCGAAGAAAAAATGCTGTGCGATGCTCTTGGTGGGTCATGGTGGGTCATGTTTGCTAGTGTTTGCTGTGCTGTTTGTAGACCCATTGCTGATGAACTTGACCAAAAACATGAGTTTTGAATACCCACACCCAGATCATATTGAGCAACACAATGGCCCAACCTCCCATGTTTACACCAGAAATCGCTTTCCATTTGAGAGCCACCCTAAAATGCCGTTTAAAAAACATGCAAACTTGGAGAAAACCTAAGGTTGCCTACCAAAGATGCAGCAAAATCACTCTTCCAACTGACAGTTTGCGTCTACCAGGCGCATACTTTTCGGATATGAAATTTGTGGGGCGATGTGAAATCCTGGAGTAACAAGTTGTGTATTCACACCAAGGAAATCCAAGGAATATGTTGAAGATGATGATGAAAGATAAATTGATCTCACCTACACCCATGGTTCAATGATAAGGATTAAAAACATGCGGCTGGGCACTGACGCCTCAACATTGACAGGCAGAAGAGTTGCCAATGATCAAAGGCCAAGACTTTTTGTCGTGGGAATCTGTTGGGTATTTAAAGCATGGGCCCCCCCAAAACCTACATTTTTAGAGGTTTTTATGGTAAATAACTTGATTGTTAGGTGGCCAAAACCTTTATTTTTCATGGTTTTGGGGGCTCATGGGAGAACATATCGCCAGAACTAGTCGAAACTCCCATAATCATGGAAGTGGAAAATCACCCTAAATGATGCTAAATGAAAGGAAATTAATTACTGTCATATTGGAGGTGTGATTTTACACTTCCATGATTATGGGAGGGAGGGTAGTCGAAAAGTTGACTTTCCCGGACTTTCCCCAATTTTTCGGAGTGAACATTAAACCCGAAAATCATTGAAGACACCCGTCCTTTCCAAACGTACTAGGGACAGTCTCTCTGAAGGAGAGGCGACAAAAAACATGTTTTGCTCATGTGCTCCGAATGTATGGTATGTTGACTGCATGCATATTGTCACGACCAGATCTGCAGGGGGAATTGCGGTAAACCTGCCTTGCTCGTATTTTATCACCCCTGCAAAGGCGACTCATGAGATCTATGTTGGCCTTTGTCACTTCATCAACATGCCATTAAAAGACTTGAAAGAAAGCCTGAAACTACTGAAATCTGTGTGAATCAACGTGGCATTTTGATGCATGTTCGTCAGTGCTGTTCTTTGGCCTCATGTTCTTCTGCAACACACACCATTTGAAGTTGTTTCTACTTCAATTTCCTCATTGTGCGTGTCAGGAATGATGGGTTCCTCATGCAGTCCCTTTGTCCAAGTGGACTTCAATGGCACATCCCAACGCTCTCAGACACAACGGTGCCTGGTAAAAAAACATGACCAGTAAACTGGAAGTTTTCAAGCAATTGAAAGTCCAGGTAGTGGTTTCAAATGACCGTTTTCAGTATTCTTTAACCGGTATACCTGGGGAAATGATACAATTTGACTACTTTTTTTGATTGGATTTGATGTTGGCAGGAACTCATGGCCAGATTCTTTGACCCTTTGGTCAAACAAGATAGCCATGGACATTTCCAATTGGAAAAAACATGTACAAATTGGCCTACACGGAGGGTCATGATTGGATACATACCTTGACTTAACTTGGCTCACACTTTGATTCGCACCTTTTGACCGATGGATGTTTAGAAATTGGATTTTTGTACATGTTTCCTGTTGGCCACAGAGATCACATACACTCCCTGAAACTAACATAGCAACTGCAAATAGGCTATCCCAAAAGGAAATTCATCTTCCAACCATCAATTTTCAGGTGATGTGTTAGTTTCAGAGAGGGTACAACCGTACAACCCCCTGGGAATTGCACAAAATCACCCATGAGGAACAATAATCCGATTTGGAATGAAGAGGTGCAAGTGCCCTTCTCAATGCCTGCATGGGACCGATTTTGACCGCTGGCGGACAGGGCAGAAGATAGATAAGAAAGGGGACTATGTAGATCAAATTTTGTTTTGATTGATATGTGTATATATATATATATACTTGCCGTGCGAATGGGCAAGTGATGAATTAGAATACAGTACATTTCATCATCTACTGATGATGTGTTTACTCAGTTTACTCCTTTTTTTTATCCTTTTGAGGATAGTAATTTGGGCAACATAGTGGATACTCCCCCAACAAAAACTGACATGACAATAGAGAATCCAGCATGAATGCTGATGTATTTCCATTATTTTCTATTGAAGCTGTGGATTTTCCAGCCAGTCATGTTAGTGAACTCAGGGGTGTACCTTAATGAAAGTTGAGTTTGATGTTGTTACACCCCTGAAGATTAACATGGCTTCCCATAATCATGGAGCTTCGGAAGTTCAGATCATGTTCCTTCCGAAAAAAGTGATGATTTGTAGGTTCCAACATCCGAATCTTCAGGGTGTTTTCCAACCTCCAAATCCTATTCCCATTACGACTCCGTGAGGACAACAGCGTCAACGTCACCGTCTTTCATGATGGTGGCCTTACAGGCAGCAAGGTGGAGCTTGGAGATTCTTGGTCTCTTCGGGGGGAAAGGGTTAAAGCGTTAAACCCATAGCATAGAATGGGACGAACGGTATATTCACCTATACATGTATGGCTGTTTTCAATGGTTAACCATATGGTAAAATATCGTAAATGTATGGTAAATATACCATACATGGATGCTACGGGAAATGACGACAAAAAACGGAGCAAAGTAGAATTGACTGGAAGATGTGTGATAAGTTATGGGGATTTTTTGGCGGATGGTCAGATACTGTGTTCAGGAATTTGCTTTGAAAAGGGGGGGGTCTTTAGGTTCCATTTCAATCAGCCATTTCAAGCCTTTGTTTTTGGGATCCAAGTTTCAGGGACTGGATTGACACAAAATAAAGGAATATCAATCTGATTTGGTATTTATTATTTAAGGGCTACCGCCCGTGCCGCCGACCCCAAGAAAGTTTGGAGTACAACCTTCTCAGAACTGGTGTTGGCGTAATGGGATTTCTGCCCAGTGCTCTGAATGTTAAAGTGATGAAATTAACCAGGAGCGGGAAAACGGCGGGAGTAACTATGACTCTCTTAAGGTAGCCAAATGCCTCGTCATGTAATGAGTGACGCGCATGAATGGATGAAAGAGATACTCACTGTCCCTACCCAAGATTGAGCGAACCACGGCCAAAGGAACGGGCTTGGGATCATCAGAGGGGAAAGAAAACCCTGTAGAGCTGGACTTTAGTCCGATTTTGTGAAATGGTGTAGGAGGTGTAGCATAAGTGGGAGCTTGGGCGATCTTGAAATAGCACGACTCTATCATGTTATTGTGTTTATTGCGTGAAACTGAAGCTTGCATATTGTGAGTTTTTGATTTAACGCTGTTCCTTTGGCAGCTGATCTGTGCAGAAGACATAGTGAGGTGGGGAGTTTGGCTGGG
>DF239580.1:0-30546 GCA_000507305.1 Breviolum minutum Mf 1.05b.01 | reverse complement strand
CCCCAGCCCACCCACCCACCCAACCCAAAGGTATGTGTGGGGAATGTATGCAAGTCCAAGGTATGTTACCATCCCCACCCCACCCACCCACCCACCACCCACCCAACCCAAAGGTATGTGTGTACAGATGAGTCCCCAAAAACACGTTGTGTGTACAGATGAGTCAGATTTGTGTGCGCAGATGAGGCTTTTGGAGTGTGTGTACAGATGAGTCAAATCTGTGTGCGCAGATGAGTCCCCTACCCCTGGGATGTATAAAAAACCCTGTGAATAATGGATAAACTATCTATTAACTGGTGCAGGATTTCTTGCATCAACAGTATCATAGGCCCTTGTATAAGCATGCACATGTTACAGAGGTTTGTTGGACCTTTGGAGCAAACATACGGCCGCTAAAGGCGAGCATAGGAATTTCCTGAAGATGGTTGACCACCATTCAATGTTGACATGTTGACATGTTTGCATGCGTTGAAGATTTGCTGGGTTTCTGTTAGACAGAAGGGTGATGACCAATCTTGGACCACAAGGAAAGCAGCTGGAAACACATGGAAAGCAGCCGAAAATGCGTCCGAATCATCTAGGCATATGGCATATCTAGGCCATGTTTGGTTGAGTCATGCCAGGTCGTTGGTTTGGTGTTCACCAGTTCCTGTTTTGAAACACCACCACCACCACCACCACCACCACCACCAACAACAACAACAACAACAACAACAACAACAACAACAGTCATCAAACCTTTGTTCATCACCCCTCAGTTGAACAAAGAAAAACTCATTGAGCAGCCCTTGGCCTCCAATTTTCCAAGGAAGTGACGTTAGATATTGATGATTTGGCTGAAGAACCACTGGAACCTCAATGGTTTTACTTCTACAAGGCCAACCGCGGTTCTAGGGCACCGGATCGTTTTTGTTGCCAGGGTGAAAGCTAACAGAGTTGATTCAAACCTGAGGACATCCCATTTCCCCAGAGATTTGAAGTATTATTGAAGTGATTTTTTTCTTTGTAGCATTCACATTTAGTTGTGCTTGCCTTCGAGAAAACTGGTGAAATCGGCGCAGTTTTAATGTTTAGTTACGTTGTGTTTATATGGTTTTGTTTCGTTAATTGTTTGATTATGTTTAACTCGCTAAGTGCCCAGCTATGTCACGCATATCTCAAAAATATTTGGAATACTAAGGCACAAACCATCACAAACCAATATAAATCACCCAACCAATTGGAACATCGATCATTGACTACATATTTCAAGACCTGGATATACGTTCCTGCAACGAGTTCAAAGAAACATCTCAGACCATCTACCACGGATGTTGTTCTCCAATCAGTGCCACCTCGAGGCCCCTGATGGAAAGAAGGATGAAGAAAAATCTGCATCTCGCTCCGGTGAAAAAAATGCATGTAAGGTGATGGTCCAACCCCCAAAAAAAGTCGAGATGGTACAAACTTTACAAAGATCTCGGGAAGATTGTTGTTTGTCCGGAAGATCTTCCCTGAATCTACATGCTTTTTGCTACCTTTTTTTCGTGAAGTTATATCAATACTGGAACCCTGAATCTGGGGATACGAGAACAACCAACTCAATACCAACGGAAAAAACTCAATGTGAAGTAAACCAATGTTAAGATTGGTGAATTGTGAATTATTTTTCCCTTCACATTCACTGGTATGAAGGGCTTCCGAGTACCTCCCCAAATTAATATTTTGAATTATTTTGGAATGTTTTAAGTGAACATATCCCCTTTCAATGGAATTGCGAATTGAACATTTGTATCGATATTATTATGATATGGACCACCATGAACAATGACGGATCCCAATATTTCCTTTCTGCTTGCATGGAGCTTTTGACGTGGCCTTTGAGGAATTTGCGGGGCGCATGTTGCTTTCCGCCAGCATGGAACGAACGGACGCTTGCCCAGCAGCAAAATCAATGAGATCTAGTCAACATGTTTGGGTGAAAATGCTTTGGTCTTAGAGTCTACAGACCATAGTTCCTTTGGTCGTTTCATCCTAAATCCATGAAGCAGCTGAAATGAATTGTATTCTGTCTCTGTCTTTTAAACACCATTTTTTTGGCCTTTTACAAAGTCAATGTACTCCAATGTACTGTTTGATTTGCTGGGTCCAATCGTTAAACCGTCAAAGGCATTTCCCGGATCACGGTTGGATCGCAGCATTTGCCTATTGAGCACGTTGATCCAAAACGACATCCACGGAACTGCGAGGAGAAGCCCATCTTGACGGTCAATCCCGGATCCATCGCAAATCCGCCCAAAGTGACGGCGGGTGTAGTGCCCCGACAAGGAAATTCCAAGAGATCATCAGGGTTGAGCAAAAGGTGTAAGGTCATAGGAAGGTGAGCGGTAGTTTGTTTTAAGAAGGACATATTTGATATACAATAACAATTCTACAAAGGATTTGTTATATCCGTTGAACAATTTCCTTTTTTGTCAGTAGGTTCTTAACGCGAGGCTAGCTAGGCATCTTTGGAAGTCTATCACTCAAGTTAGATCTCTATCCCTGGTTCTCACTATTCTAAGCTTGTGGATTTCTTGGAAAACAATTGGGATGGTGAAGGTACAGCAATGTGATGATATTCATTGCAAAGGGCCGCGATGGCTAAGCTTGGAGGAGATACTTTCAAATAGATTGTATTTTCTTCACAGCAATCATCATTAAAGAAACATGTGAAAAGAAGTTACTGTACTGTGGCATATAGATTCGTATAGCTCTGGTCTTGTGTGAGAAGCCCTACTGTACTTTTTTGAAAAATAATCTTACCCAAAAAAACCAAAGCAACAATATACCATGTTGCATTCCGTTTGTGTCCATTTGTTGGTATCTACTGCAAATTTTCATCGGAATGGGTGGCTTGCAACGGGCCCCTTGTTCTCAGGCCTGGATTGATCTCTACATGGTTTGCTTTGATAGCACAGAGCAGCCTGAGCAATTGTATGTCCAGATTGCTGCTCGTTTGCAAACAACGTCAAAACAATTGTGCTGGACTTGTTGTTTGAAGATTGAGTGTTCAATGGATTTTCTTCACATTGATGTCCTTGTAGTACCTCTTCGATTTTTTCACAAAATTTCTGGTGGATTGATGTTTCCGATAAGAGGTGGACACATTCATGTTGACCAAAATTTGATTCTCCAATATTTTGCAGAAATATCTTGTGGCTGCAACCAAGCTATCCCCCTCCCCTTTTTTTCGTGCCCCGGCAACGGACTCCAGGGGGGTTGGCAACGCCACCGGCGCCTCCAGGAGTTGCCACGGATCATCGATGCGGAGTTGATCTCCACGCAGCCCGAGCCAGAAGGACATGGCTTTGTGTGGAAAGGTAAGGAGTCGATTCGCTTGGATTCCATGGCAACTCGGTGTGTTTGATCAAAAAAACCACCAAGCCGATGGGGGAAAGGTGTGTGGAAAATGATGTTTGGGGGGGGGAGTTGGAACCCAAAAGCCAATGGTTTTGAATAAATTTTGATTGAAGACTGTGTTGAAGATCAAGCGGATGTTGTAATTTGCATTGGCAAATGGACACACAATGAACCTGAAGTGTTATCTATATCCCTTACATACTGTTATATACGTCAAGATTGCCCCAAACTCAGAGTTTCAGCCATGAAAAGCTGGAAATGCTCAACAGATTCGACATTCGTTCGTTTTGCCAAACACTCGCATTTTACAGGCAAGCTTTTGTAGGTGGAAAGTGTTATACATGTTATATACAGAAAATATAGATACGTATTATAAATAAATGTGCAGATTACTACCCCAAGACTGGTGACATAAGCCCCACTTCTTGGAGGTTATTCAGCTCCTAGGGCCGTCCTTGCTTGCAGCATGGCAATGGTCCGGTCAGGGTAGTGTTATGTTGGTTTTCAGGAAGGTAGGGACACCTATAGTATCCTTTAGTGTTGCACGAATCGTTTTAACAGATTGCAGTATTTAAAAACATAATATAGAATATACTGTAATTCTATCTATATATATATCGATAGGTTTGATTGTTTATAGCCTAGCTCAGAACATGTTTGCCTTTAAGTTTAGAGTAGCCATTAAACAGCCAAAAGGTCCCCACAAACAACTCATCATTTTCTGATCCTCACTGCATACTTTTGCATCCATTGTTCCCACTGATTTCGACGTTGAAATTCAGTACCTCAGGTGTCAAACTTTTCACTACCTGCTCCAGAAAATTGTGGTGAATTCATTATTAGTGTGCCTTTGTTGCAAAGGATGGGGATGATGAGATGACTGAAATCACACGAAAATCAGATGCATTTTTTGGGTGTTGGTCGCTGTGGTGTGCGTGTATTTCAAATAAAACGACATAGATGGCTGATACTTGAGAAGCACCAGGCCTTTCCCCTAGAAGCAGCAGCATGTGTCGTGTCCCTTCCCGATGTTTCTGATTTTTTTTGAGGGGAATGATGCTGCCAAAAGCTGGTTCAAATTCACTTGCTTTGGGGCAAGCCCTTGAAGAATACGTTTCTTTTGGTATACAACAGTGGGAACCTTAAAAAGAAGATAGGCCTTTTGGATTTTGACTTCTTTTGCCTAGTTAAGCCAGTTTTCGTTCCTGAGACAGTTCTGGCCTTGAGATCAAAAAAGTTCATGTGCAGCTGGTGTCCAATTACAAGGAGTCCTGAGCTCCACTGAAGACGTTTGACGCCGACGCTTCCAGTTTTTGCAACCCAGGTCTATACAAAATTCAAAAAGAAAGGTCTCCTTGGAGGAAAAAAACCTGAGCGACATATGTGCCTTGTGCCAAGCGATTCAGTTGGGATATGGTGAACAACCCCCGCAACTGAAAACATGAACCTGATCCACAGGAAAAAGATCGCCAGAGAAGTGAAAAGAGGACTATCTAGTCTTGCCCATTCCAATCAAAATTAAGTTCAGGCTTGCTCTATGATTTACATTATAGGCACGTGTTGTTTTTTCAACTTGAAAACCGGACCTAGTCCAGCCCTTGTGTACCCGGATAATGCGATATGTAGATATAATATGTCTATGAGGGAAGTGTTGATGTCAAGCTACCACTTCAAAAAAAACTCCGTAGAAAATGGCCCCTAGAAGGTGCTTGTCCGCTCTTTAGTGCAAATGCATGTGTTTAGTGTCATGTTATCCCATATTGCATGTGCTTTCATGACACCATGCGATTTGTTGTGTTTGGTTGTGCCGGATTTGTTTTCTATCTTCACATATCTTTGCTTGCGCATGTGCCTGCTGCAAAACAAACCAACACACACGCACACACTCTCATGCGCAGAATCGCTTATATGCAATTTCTATAACAAGATATGTTTGATTAATGTATATGTGTGTGTTTACATTAATATATATATATATACTACGTATCCATTCTTTGCTTATTCCCAAGCATTATGTAAGATTCGTTTGATACGTACATGTTGTTTTTTATTGTTTATTCGTTTACTCTTGATTTTATTTGTGTTTTTCTGAATGTGTATTTAGACACTTAATGTGTATTCAATTGTCCCATCATAGACACTGAGACGTAAAGATACATAACGTATGTATACTTGCAATGATTGCATCTCCCTTCAGTTATGTATACTGTATATTACATAAATTGTAAACGCGATATATTTTCTATATATATTTAGATGCATTGTTACACACCAGTTGCATATTTACATTATTCTCTACACCCACGATGCATCCTCCAACATCGTCATACCTGACCGAGGTATGCAAGAGTTCCAGCCTCTGAGGTAAGTAAATGGGATCAAACTCCCAAATGGACACCTGGACGAACCGACCCATCATGGGAGATTGTTGTCAAGGAATGATTGCATGTCACCTCCAAGAAAAATGGGGGTGATTTTTTTGGAAAGGGATTTGGAGTACAACATTTGAGAGATATTTGGGGGTAATCAAGACTTTTTTGTTTCTGAGATGTTGAGGGGGCGGGGCACAGAGCAAACCATGTTGAGGATGGTATTGTATAATTGTATTTGTGATCTTCTGGAGCTGCGCCATTGTACAAATTTTGCCAAGATAAAAAACAATAGGCGATGATGCCCATGTTTTTTTTCTGTATATAGCTTTCATCTATTTCATTCCTTTCAATTTGTTTGTGTGTCAGCTCCCTTTTTACGTAGTTCGTGTTTAACCTTCTTTTGACAAAAAAAGAAGCCTCTTCAGTTTGGTCATGTTTTTCATTGAACAAAGAAATCCGCTGTGAAAAGTTGGGAATTTCGTTGGTTCAAACAACTTGGGGCGGTTTTTTTCTCAGGAGAGATATGCGCATGGTGACGCATGGCGGCGATGACGTGGGTCCTAAACTTAGAGTCTTAGAGATTCGCGGACTCGGTCATTTTGTTGAAACAACCTGGAAAACCTAGGAAAGTACCATTATTTAAGGCAACTGTGGCTGCTTTCAGGGGTAGAGTTGATGGAAATTTAACAGCAACTTGTTTTCCAGGAAATTGGATATACTAAAGGGTGATCCCACTGTAAGGATGCACACTTGTTGTTTGCGAAGTGAAACCCCAACAAGACGCTGAAAGATGATGTGGATGTGGGAAATTTGATTGTCTATGGTGATATTTTGAAGGCATTTAGTAGAGATGATGCATATTTTCATGCAGTGACAAGCTAAAAAGGTCCAGAATCCCTAAAATTGATGAATAGTTCCTATACCCAACCTGCCCTCACTAAGCGGTCGATTTGTAGATGAAGTACCAAATTTTTCCATAGCATTCTATTCTTTTGACCCCATGCAATCTGAATCAATTATGGCTTCAGCCCTCAATTTGGTGCCGATGTTTCCACCAAAGTCATGGACTCGGGAAGGCCAGTGAAACAACTCCACATACACCCCCGCCATTAAACATGGAACCTGAGAACCAGCCCCTGAAAAATGCGATTCCTATTGGAAACTATTATTTTCAGGTTCTATGTTAAACTGTGGGGGTGTAATTCACCCAAAAAAAAACGAAAGATTGATGGGGAAGTAGTTTCGGAATCCATTCTATTTGTTGGATTTATATTTCGACCGCTAGACATCTAATTACCTCCTGAGGTTCGGTGTGTTTTAAGTGTGTTTGGGGGGGTCCACATATCTTCTCAGGAGGTGTTGGGATGTTGAGGGCCATCTAGATATGGCAATCCCTCTGTTTTTTGCGCAGGCAGTGCCGGATTTTTGCTGCTGTTGCTTGGAATTTGAAGGATTTGCTTGGCAAACCTTGGATAATCCAATAAACCCTTAACCTCTTCGTGTTTAGTGGGGGGGGTCAAAATGCAATCTGCAAAATACTTGAACTTTTAGCAGAAGACCTAAGGTTTGTCGAGATTTGTGGGAAAGGTCTTTTGTTTGTTGGGATTGATTTGGATTATTCCTACATTTGTCCGTTTTGATACCAAACCTCAATCTATTTTCTTAAAATCGCAGCAAGCATCAGCTGTGCATGTTTATTTAGTTGTTGGCTTGGGTTAATTTTATTTGTTGATTCTCAAAATTTGTTTAGTGACATCCTGTGGATGTTCCCCTCCCAGTAGTAGCCACCAGCGGAAGCCAGAAGGCCTTAATTTTGAATAGGAGATAAGCACAAACACTTCATTTGGCACTGCGTCACTACTGGTGAGGGGAAACATCCTAAGGTATCCTCTTGTTTTAGAGATCAAAAGGTCAGTGACTAAAACAAACATTTTGCGCAGAAAAGGTTTACATCTCCTCTATCATTTTTCTCAGAATGGATTCCTGCAGCGTGTTCTTTCATGGAATTCGCTTCTTACACATCATCATTCATGTTTTCCAACATTTCACAAGATGGGCCTACTTTACCAGGTTTTTAAATGCAGTTGCAGCCCTCCTTATGACTGGTAGGGCCAGAGGCCCGCAGAACCCTATGGACCCCCCCCCGGAGCTGAGGACGTTATGTTTGGGTACCGAATCGCTGAAGCCGACGAGGTGGGTCAATGTGAGAAACTGACGGTTATGGGTTTATGGGTGAGAGGTCAACGAAGAAACATGATTTTTTGGAAACATGTTGATATTGGAGATGACATTTTTTCAGGTGATATTTTGGAGATCATATATGTTTTGGGGGGTGATATTTTTGAGATTACTGTATACTTTTTGGGTGATTTGTTTTCGGCTTGTTTTTGGGGTCAATTTTTTCACCTATCACTTGGATCTACCCCACCCACCCACCCAGTTGGTTTTGTCAGTTTGACTTTTTAAAGCATCTTTTGTTTGAGGTCTTTTAAAAATTTGCGGATGTCTCTCTCAGGAAAGTAGGGAGAACTTTCCATTTTTGCAAAATCAGAAAAGCATTTATATATTTATCTGTAAGGCTCACTCCCCAACACCACAGGTTGTGACACCTGTTGCTTTTCCTCAGAGGTTAAAACCTTGGAAGATCAAGTGGAAAGACTATTGCTTTCGTGCCAAGATCTACCAGGTCAAATATCCGTTGGGTTGCATATGTTGGACGGTGGATTGTGAGCCATGTTGGATGAATACCAAATAGCTGATTTAAAGGGCAGTGTTGGTGGAAAGAACCAACCCCACATGACACTAGTTCAGTTTCGTGAATATATATTGCATATTGGTTTGGAGCCTTCTTTAGTAGAACACTTTTCCCTTAAAGATGGAACAGTGAGATTCTATTAGGAGAAGGAATGCTTTTGCAATGAAGCATTGTCATGCTCCCCCGGCCCCGGGCCCCTCCTTTCTGAATGTTCCAGGCAGTGAACCTCCCTGCCAAGGACGGATCTGGGAATTTGTGAGGTGCACACTATCTACTCCCACCAGCTGGTAGCAAAAGTGCCCACCAATAACCTTCTTAAAAGCAGCAAACTTGTGGGAAGCAAACCAACTCAATCTTGTTGTTTTATTGCCAGGTAATTCCAATTTCAGCCACCATTACCTTTGAGACTTGCAGCCAAAACCACACCCCATTTGACTAACTCCAAGTTCCCAGTGGATTGGAGTTGTTCCAAGGTTTTGGCTCAAGCCTTATACAGGCAGCCTTATTAGGGAGCGGATTTCCATATCAGCAGCAATGCTATACTCATCGGCGTTGCCGCTGTTCCTTTCCTTGTTGCTTACCGCGACCTCAGCAAATTCTACGGTCACGAGCTGCGATACCGTAGAGTTGCTACAGAAGGCGAAGACCGTGCATCAAGAACTGAACTTGCATAAAAGACCACCAACGAACCGCAGCCACTCAAAAGATGGAAATTGGTGATGTTTTAATATTTTTTATATGTGAAGTGCATGGGTGGTGGGTGCGTCCAAGGGTTGTTGAGGTGTTTTTTTGGGAGGAGGTTGTTTTTGTTGGGTCGATCAAGACAAAGTACGAGGTGAAAGATGTTGATGCACATGTTCTGAAATTGTTATGACATATCCAGATATCACGTATCCACATGTCCAAACCCTACTTTGGAAATCATGCATGATTTCTGTGGCATGATTTCGGTGGTCTCAATTAGGAAGGATCCGGAAGCTTTAGGCTTCCAATCCCCCTCAAGCAGCGGCTGAAACCGGCTGAACCCACAGCAATTTCATTTCCAGAAGCTCCCAGCAACACACTCTTAAGGAATGTATAGAAAGGCAGGGAATCATGATTGTCAGAAGGAAATCTTTTGTCTTTCAAGATAGCAGCTGCACTCTATTCACGGCAAAGTGATGATTTCTTTGGATACGTTTGAGAAAAGATGTTTCAATTAGGCAATGCTAGCTCCTTTGAAACGATGCATTGGATTTTGGGGGCTCCATGATTATTTAGAACTATATACATCTATTTGCAATCTTTTGAAGACCTTACTATACACGTCCCTCGCTGCAGAAAGGGATCGGTGAAGAAATATAGTTTACTGTACTTCAATTCGGACCTAGGTGTATTGAAGTCCATGTCATTCATCCAAAACTTGCCAACATTGTGCTATATTGCAAGACATTGAGTCATGTCAGATTATGATGGATCTACAAACCATATGGACAACTATATATTATATACATACTATAAACATATTATTTCCCGAGCACCCAGCACCTGTAATCCCATTCAAAGCCCCCTGGGTTCAAAGCTCACCAGATGCCAGCACTGAAAACCTGAGGTGATGCAGGACTCAAAGACTTGGCACTTCAACTTTTGCATGCAAAAAAGGAATGTTTATCAAGCAGCCTTGATTGTTTGGCAGCTTTAAAACAAGTACGTTACAGGGCCTGGTTCTTCCTACAGGACTGGGAATTGATTGTGAAAGCAATCAAAAGTTTGATGTTTTGATGGTGAATGTTACAATGATGATCTCTTTTTGCCAGTCTTGAATGGTTGTCACCCAGCCTTCATATCTCCGTTGTGATGATTATAGTGCGAAATGTAGGACTTCTTCTTTGGCTTAGGATGCGCCAATCCGCATGATGATGATGATGATGATGATGATGATGATGATGATGATGATGATGATGTTGATGATGATGATGACGCTGCTGCTAATGTTTCTGCTGCTGCTGCTGCTGCTGCTGCTGATGATGATGATGATGATGATGATGATGATGATGATGAAAGCAGTGTTGCTGCTCTTGTTGCTAAGAGTTCTCAATCATTTCTATCAATGTTTGTGCTTACTGATGACAGTTTTTCAGCCTCCCCCCCAAACAAACAACCACACATTTTACTAATCTTATCCCAGTTTTTTTTTGGGGAAACATGTCCATTGTGGATCACAGGACCTGGTACATCCCTTATCCAAATCATGGCCCATCTTGGATCTTCATCCACAAGTGCTTCGTTCACAAGAACCTTGCACCTTGGAAGAATGGGGATCCCGGCCATGGAAGACCTCAGTGGTTTCATTTTTTTTAAATCGGTTGAAACCACCAACAAGAATTTGTTGTGGCCAATGTGGCTGGAGGAAAGTGATCCAATTCGATCTATTGAAAATAATTTCCCTTGAAGTCTGTGGTTTTTCCAGCCTGCCATGGGTTTTTGAAACCATGGTTGCTGTATCCTTGTTTTCCGAGGCCATGGCAACAGCACAGTGCTCTTCCTGGACCTGTCGACCAAGGGGTCTGAAGCTGTGCGAAAACAGTTGGAGACATCCTCGAAGCTGGAGGTGGTGAAGGCTTTTGAAGATGATGTCCATTGGTGTGAGATTCTTGGTCAAGAACCAGAATGTGAAGATATATGAAGATATCCTTATTATTTAGTAAAGACATTTTTTGTACAGAGCGGTTTTTTTTGCCAAGAATCTGATGGTGCGATGCTTTTTGTTTGGACATAGACATAGACGTGTTGTGTGTTCCGGTTGTTTGTAACATGAATCTTGACCTTTTCCGGTATGAAATGAAGTCTGATTTCACATGAACGTAACAGTATCCGACTACTACGTTGAAACAAACTCAGTGATGTACAGTATCAAACTGCCAAGAACACACCAATAACACATGGACAAATAGAAAGCACAATGCCATGAGACTACCAATGTAAAGTGACATTTCTTGCCGCCTATCATCAAAGTAATCCTTTGAACATATCAAACTGTTGCACCAGCAAAATATGTATGTTACCTCATATTACATACCATTGCAGTCCATGAGCTTCACATCCAAAATCATGAGTTTCACATCCCAAAACTGTCAATTTTGCGACATCGTTTTTGTTGATTCGAAACGGCCACAGGAACCTGCAGTTAGACCAGCCAAAGCTGTCACACCGAAAGACCTTCACCTTTGTACAGGAGCATGACATGTTAGAATTTGACGTCATTGGTATATATAGAGAGAGATATAGATGAAAGGGTATATCAACAACCACCACCACCACAACAATAACAACTACTTCCACCACCACCACCACCACGACTACTGCTACTACTACTACTACTACTACTGCTACTGCTACTACTACTACTACTACTACTACTACTACTACTACCACTACCACTGCCACTGCCACTACCACTACCACTACCACTACCACTACCACTACCACTACCACTACTACTACAACTGCAACTACAGCAACAACGCAGTCTTGTTCATGGTCACCATCGTTTTCATCATCATCATCATCATCAGCAACATCAGCAACATCAGCAGCAGCGTCATCATCAGCAGCAGCTTCATTAGCAGCAGCTTCATCAGCAAAATCACAGCCATCGTATTTGTACCATGTTTAATCATTGTAAGCGTCATTATCATCTTCATTTTCATCATCGTCGTCATCATCATCTTCTGTTGCGGCCATGCCAGGACCCTTTGGCACGCTTCATCCATGCCTATGCCAATGTAGATGGAGCACCCAGCGATATGCCCCACCAAGGTTTTGAGTTCTTGCAGGAAGCAGAGAAGGGAAGTGTGGAACGGGCAAAGCTGTTCATGGAACGATTTGTGAAGTATGGTGTTGGTTTGAGTTTCTTAGCTTGATCATTCCTGTTTTGTTATTTGATGTCTTGACTTTTCTCTTGATTTTTTTTTGAGGCAAGGGATACCTAATCACGTGCTGTCACATGTAGCATATTTATGTCGATGGATAACATGGAACCCCTTCCCCTTCCATTTATTTGTAACACCGCATTCGATCTATTTTCTAAGGTAGTCATGTGAAGCCTCAATCCGAACATTTGGCTCCACTCTCTCGTGACTGTGCTTTGAAAGTGGATTTTATTGGAAAAGTGGAGCAGTTTGCAACTGATTTCAAGCATTTCCTCCAGACCGAAGTTTCTCCGAACTGTGGGCCACTATTTGGCGGTATGCAGATGAATGAAGAGATGTGGAGCAATGAAAGTCGTGCCATGCGGGAGTTTGGGAGCGTGACACACTCCAAAAGGCGGATTTGTTGAAAACAAAGGGTAGAGTAATGGAAGGAACTGGGTGCGACAAAAGTAGAGGAAAAGGGGGAGGCTAAGATGGGAAATCAAATCTCACGGTACTTGAAACAATTAAGTACTGTATATACAGTAGGATTAGTAGGTGTTTTTGTTTTTTTAAATGTGTTTGAATCCTTTACAGAGTATGAATGTCAAGAGGTCTGAATCAATTGAAGGAGGTTAGAGGAATCACGAATCCGAATGTGATGGCTAGAGGGTAGATGTGTTTCCAATCAACCTTGTTTTGGCAAATTATTTTGAGGGCCACGTGACGTTCCAAAATATTGTTTTTTAATAGAAATTATTTTGACAACTCATTGGCCTGAGGAATAATTTGTGCAAATTTTGGTTGGGTAAATTATTTGGGGTTGTTCAGTGAATGTCAGAGAATTATTTCATGGCGTTCCAAACCTTGAGATAAAATGTCATCACCAAACAAATTATTTTGGATTTAAAGCTTGGATGAGACCATGAAGCTCCAGCCCCCCAAATTAATTCAGTAGTCTCCCTTTGATGCCCTTCCGAGGCCCTTTGATGAGAAAATCGTGCTTTTCTTTTCTCCCTCCCCCAATAGTTGTCGCATTTTGGGCCATCTTCACCCCAAAACACCCCCCAAAATAATTTACCCGAGCCTTCACTCGATTGAATCTATTTGTCAGGGATTCATTTTGTGGGGCGCCACGGGGTGGTGGCGCCCCAAAATAATTTTCTCGATGCTCACTGTTGTGTTTTTGATTGTTTTTTTCAGTTGTAGTTTTCAGGGACTGGTGACTATTGGATTGTTATGGATTGTTTTTTTCTTGTTTTTTTCTGGATGGGAATTTATTCGGTGGGGTGCGGAGAGGTAGCCACCCTACAAAATAATTTCTTTCATTTGCTAGAGATGTGTTTTTTCATTTTTTGAATGGAATTTACTTTTTGGGATACGGATGGGTAGGGACCCCCCAGAATAAATTTCCTGACATGTTCTCTCCTCGCATGCAGTGTTTGGAGATGTTTTGAATTGTTTTGAATTATTTTTGGTGCTGCTGCGGGCCAGGTACCCCTGGAATAAATTTTCAGGATTCCTTTGAAGATAGAATCTATCATTGGGATTGAGTGGTGTTGGATGTTGTTGGGGGGGGCCTTGAGGTTTGAACTAGAGGTACGGTCGCCCCGAGATAATTTCATCAGAATTATTATTGGATATTATTGGAAGGAGTGGGCATCACCAAGATAATATCAAAATTATTATTGCAAGGAGTGGGCACTCACCAGGATAATATCCTTTCTCGAGGCCTCTGCTTTCTGGGTTGGTGATCGACACTCTGAAATAATATTGCTCGAAGAGACTGAACGGCCAGGGAATAATAGAAAAATTATTTTGAGGACCCCTACCAAGGGGACACCCCACCGCGACCTTGATTGTTTCCAAATATTAAAGAGCCCATTGTCTTGGAGAGATTCGGATGAGATTTTTGTTGATGACCCTGTTTTTCAGTTTCGTTCCAATCAGCGATTTTGCACGCTAGACTCACTTGCGGAATGTATATGTATATATTTATAAACCAATTCAATATACTTAGATAAATTATAAACATCTCCCCAACCCACCCAAAAACCTGGGTTCCGGGTTACCTCACACAGGGGGAACATGGGGGAACCAACCTCTTCAAACCTCTGAAAGGGAGTGAGATCCCGATAAATCCATAGGAAAACCTGAGAAAGGAACATTACATTTTGATACATTTTGCCTAACTGCCTGATATCAAACCTTTATTAACCCAACCTCCAATACTTGAAGACGAGCCAACTTGGCAAAGCGTAAAAATGTGCCTTTCGAAATTTGCAGCAGATTGGTTTTGTGTATAGGTCCGACATTGCTTCAAGCGTGGCAGCAATCAAAACAGCATTGATCATCGATGATGCTGCATTTCTTCGTGCCTTTTGCTGGATCCATTTAGCTGACTATGTGATGTTTGACTATGAACTGCCCGAAAAATGCGATGAAGAAGACACTTGATGGGAAGAAAGTCTTTTTGTTTTGGGGGTGGTTTGGTGACCTGATTTGATTCTGGAAATGCAGGAACAAAGGCCACATCACTTGAATGGGAGGCAATGGGGCAGTCCGAAAGACACACAAAAAAGGTATCCAGAAAACACCCTTTTGAGACATTTCAGACACTTAATTGGCGGAATTTAGCATCACTTTTTCAACAGATGGCGATACAATAACCTCAGAGGGCTACTTGGAAGTTTAATGAAGTTTATAATTTATAATGTGTCATTCTTCTCCCTCTTTTGTTCAGCCATACAGCTACATGTAGCCACCTTTTGTTACATTTGTTTAATTATTTTTTTTGGGGTGTGTCATTGACTTCAGACTTTTTTCAGTCAGATCCTTTGACAGGAAATGCTGAAGATCATGGCGCTCACAAAGGGCGGCAAGCTGAAGACGTAGCTTTTCATCATCACCCGTCGTCGAGCCTGTCGCCGACAATTTGTCGTCCCGAAAAGAATCCGCGGCGTCGTTGAAGTGGCCCGTTGAAGTTGGTCACAAACTAAGCTTCCATGAACTATGTGGGTCTTTCATGGTGTTTCCAACAATAGGGGATAATAGGGGGGCCCCCAAATCATCCATTTTAATAAGGTTTTCCATTACAAACCATCCATTTTGGGGTACCCCTATTTTTGGAAACATCCATATACTGGATTTTTTTCTCTGGGAGGTCAATTTTGGCATCCAAAAATGGAGTAAGGCTAGTGTTTTTTTTGTGCTAGAAATGATGGGATGTTGCAGTAAGATAATTTGGTATAGTCCCCTCAAAGTAAAATAGCACCAAGCAAGGAAATTTTTTGGAAGATAAAAACATGTGCAGCTGGACTTGTACATCCAATAGGTTGCCGTAAAACTATGTAGAGGCAATACACAAGTAAGTCATAACATGTTTGGAGGATCTTTACATATGATGTATATTGATATTTGACACTTGAATAAATTTACCATATATACGTATATATATATATATCTTTGTATGTAAATAGTACATTGAAGGATTATCTCTTTTGACTGACCCTCAAAAACTGCTCAGATTGGGTAGAACTTGCTGCTTCACCGATGTTTCACCTCACCCGGGATGGGGCTTTAAAGGAATCATCTCAATCTTTCATGGAGGTTGAATGCTCCTCTGAAGATGATGTTTGCCCATGTTTCATCCTGTTTACATACAAAACATTTTGCAAGACTAGAGTCTATAGATGCGAGGGAGATCTACAGGATTCTATAGAGCTGTTAGAGAACGATATAATATGTAGGTGCGCCCCTCCCTAATTTTTGTGCACCATGTAACTTGTGACATGCTGTATGTACAACGCAAGAGGAGTGTGTTTGCATCAAAGAGTACTTGTTCATGTAGGCGCAGCACTTCCAATATATAGATACCTCGATTCTTTGATAATTTGATTGGTGACTGCGAGGTATGCAATGATATATATATATATATGTATATGTATATATATATATATGACAGCATCACGTGTTGAGCACCCTATCCTGTTTTTCGATGAAGCATGGTGTGGCAGAAACGGCCAACAACTGTAGGAAGGTCCCATCAACAAAAACCATTGCAGAACTCCACTTCTAACCGGGTCAGGACGAAGAAGGCAGTTCTGATCCCTTAGTGGCATTGACTTTTGGTCCTGCCATTTTGCGGAAGCTTTGACTTGATTTGACTTAGATTTTGTGGTGAAACTGTGAAACATGTTTTGTTTGATTCCTGCGGCGATGTATGAATATACGTACTGTAAATATTGTTGTATAGACACATGATTATTTTTCTATATAGAAACTTGTTTGCAGAAGATATTTGCAACATATAGTATTGATGGTCCATTGATGGCGTGTGTTTTGTTGGTTGGGGGTTGGTTGAGGTTGAGATTGTGTTTGGTTTGGCTTTGTATTTTTTAGACTTGGTGGTTGTTTTGTTTCCTCCTCCAAGTGGTTGGAACAATTATATAGTGGTTGGTTTTATTTGATAAACTATCCATGGCACTAAACCACAATCAAGGGGGCCTGTAAACATTCCGGGTTGGATGTCCTGGAAATAGATCTAAAAAGATCTTGAGCGCTCAGGGATGGACATCCCAGAAAATCTGGTGGGAGTGGTAGGAACCGCCTTACTGGATGCCAATGTCATAGACACAATGTTCGGCATGATCCCCACAATTTTCCACCAAAAACCCATGCCAATGTCAAGTCCTCCTTCCATTAAGAACCCATCCAAAAAACCAGAGAGAAGGGGCCGGGGGTGTTGGGGGTTGGTCAACCCACCTAAGTGTTTTTTTCCGCTGTTTGTTGTATATGGTTTCAGCCTGTTGGCTCCGAAAATCATGAAATGTTCACCAAAAATTCGAGTTTTGAAGCTATTCAACTTGCGAAATGAGAGAGATAAACATCCCATGCTTGAAGAGGTGAAGAGGGAAGCATTTTGTGTTGTGTGTTTTGGTTCATGTAGAAAAGAAAATGTTTGTGCTGTACTTACTCTTTCTCATTTTATAGTATATTTCATCATTTGCATACAGTTGTAGATATATGCGGAAGACATCAAAACATCATGCACCCTAATTTTCACAATCAAACTCTGAATAGTCTATACCAGAAACTCTTTACTTCTGTTTTTGGCAGGCCAGAAATCAGGTCGTGATTTCATCGTCCTCTCGTGCCCGCCATTTGCGCCATGGGCGATGTGCCACCGTCGACGCCGACAGTGCCGGTGCGTGTGTTGCAGTCCTCTGGAGAGGTGGCGTTCGAAGCGCGGATGCCTACCACAACCACGATCAAGGCGGAACGAATGGTCTTGGGTGGTGGTGAATGTTTTTGTTCATATTATTTTTGCGCATGGTGTCAGGTAGAGAGATTTTGTCGGTGAGTATATTAGTGAACTTTCTGGAGATAAATTACAATTTAGCAAAATCAAATGATATAGTTTTGAAATCTAGCATCTACATATATATATATATATAGATATGATTCGATGTAGATATCTACATAGTACCGCCATATGTGTAGCAAGCTTTGAGCCGAGGATTGTCAATTGCTGCAGTTTGTGCTGAAACAACATCTCCCCTGGTGGAATGAACAAACGCCAGGAACTGGTGGTACTCATCAGCAAGGACGCCAGGGGGATCAGCGTGATCAGAGATTGAGACAAGGTCTAGACGCTTACTTCAGCAATGAACTTAGTATTGTCCATCCGTGTCATGTGAAATGTGAGCCACTCACGGTATGTTAAAGTGACTGCACTCAAAATCTGAAGTTGAATCTACAGATACTATAGATGTTTTACTGTATCTATCCGAGTATGGTCACGATGTTGGAATGTTGATGGAACAAATTTGGGGGCACTTGCCAGTATTTGCATATCGGTCATGACGACGACAAAGATTAGTATGACGATGAAGAAGAAGATGCTTCCAAGATTACTGTAATTCCTCGAAAGCAAAGATAGCAATGGAATTCTTCCCTGTTCCAATTGGTTCCAGCCAGCTATGTACCATTTTGGAGCTGGTGAAACATGGGTTTGTTTCACAGTAAGCAAGTCAGAGGGATATGTGGAGAATAAAGAGTTCGAAGCAGGACCCAGGTAAACTGAAAGAGATCTGGGTAATTCTGGGTAGGTCAATTGGTGCTTGAGGATTTGAGGATATTGATATTCAAATCTCTCTCTTTACATAAAGATAAATATCTTATATGAGTGATATTGAACATTTATATAGTTCCTGGGGAACGGTTCGGCGATTTAGGTTATACATAAACTGGCCAGAATGAAAGGTCACTACCAGTACCCACTGTCTGATTGGCCAGGTATCTTCAAAAGCATCATGAATGGTTTGTGCATCTGGGTAATCATATGCAAGTTTGTAATCAAGTTCATGTTCATCACATGCATCATGTTTGTCATGCTCACCACTACCACCACAAACACAACCACTACCACCGCCCCCACCAACACCACGACCACGACGGCGACAAGATGCCCGTACCTAGCAGGTTTGGGTATATAACTATATATATATATATTTATATCATGGGCATAGTCAACATACCCGGGGCCACGTACCCCCCCAGAAATAGCCGGCCTTATGATCAGGGCTTATGAAAACCAGTTGGTTTCCCACTATTTAAACCCGGGGAGGGTAGGGATGTTCCAGGCCTTTTCGGATCCAATCCATTGAAGCCCCGGCATGAAGCTTGATCCACCCCGGCTGGGAGCCACCTGAAAAAAGACATGATTTGACAGGGGTTTTGTAAATGCTTTCATTGGTTTCAGTAATAATATATATCATTTGAATCTGATGGTATGCGCTGCTACGCGTGACCCGTCTTAAGGTCTATGAAGATGTGATTAAACATTGGTAATTGGGGTAGCCTTTGATGAACAACCATGGCTGGTCTCTCTCTGCAGGAGGGTTTGGGACCGCCCAGTCGGTTGATCCTGGTATTGGGCAGCGAAATTGTGCCACTTGACGGCGTGCAGTTGTTTGATTGTACAGTTCAACTTCTTGGAAATTCTTGAAACTGGACTTCGGACTCGACCATACCTACCAATACCTAAACTGGAAGTCCATTAGTGTCCTTTTTGACCATAGGGTGCCTTCATAGTGGATACCAATATTATCATACCAAATCTGGTTTTATACAATAGATATGATGTTTTTTTGCCAATGAAATTGCAATCCTAAAGTCACATGACTTTTACCACCCTTCCCATTTTGAGCACATCGTGGGCCTTCTGAAGGTTGAGGTGATATATCCGATAGCTTCATGAAGGTATATTTCAATCATCACAGCCCTGTGGAATTTTTTCCACCTGTTTTATCGCAAGTGTTGAGGAAATGTTTTCGAAATCAAGGAAATCCGGACCTGGTTTGATGGTCAATTCAGCTGGTTTGATGGGAAGTTTCATCTCAGAAATTACCCATGATTTTCTTTACATTTTGACTACGTGAAATGTTATCATCGTCTTCATACCTATATCGAAGAAGGAGTCAGGAGCTAACTTGTTGCCTACTTGGTACCAAACACACACACACAAAAACAAACAACCACACAACCGAGGTACCTGTCACAAATGTAGATATTACACTGCGAGGTCCAATGCCTCCTCAAACGACAGTGAAGGGGGATAACGCCAACTCCTTCCCTCGCTGGTAATTGTTCTCTATAGTTTGCTACTCGTAGCGCTACTAACGGTGTTGGAGTTTGAGTACTGTGTTTGATTGTTGTGATTGATCGTGCGATCGGCAAACATCGAGGTACAGTACATGTTGCTTCACGTGTACAGAGTTTTGCGTCAGTATTCGGAAGTAGATCATCGTTTCATTTTATTGCTGTTATGGCTCAAGCTTTGCATAAACACCGGCCAAAACGCGTGTGTTGCCCGGGTCCCACGGGAACATTCAACGGAAAGTAAAGCGTGAGGATTTTGGGCCTTGGGGAAGTTGATCGTTTCTCTTGCTTGGGAGCTGGGTCCTTGACCGAATTCCCTCTCAAACCCAAAACCCTTCATTAGGCACGACCTATTTTGCCCTAGAGGCAAAATACCTTGACCAAGAGATCTTTGATACCCGGTGGTGCTGTTCACTCAGCTGTGACCATGGGCATGCATGGGGAACAATGGATGTCTGGTGGTGTTGCGCACTTACATAGCAATTATTTCGACGATTGTATCAGAGTTTTGGCTAACCACCCTATTATACAGCTTTGGGGGTTGAAGCATATGTATGTGTGGCGGGATATTAGAAAGTTGAAAATTCAACAGCAACCTGAAATGCATTATTCATTTCACCTGCAGGTCACGCAATTCGACGCCCACCCTCCAGCAGCATATTATGTTCATACGGAAGGAATAGCAAATGGGAGGGGATTGCGGTAGGTACTTTGCCAGTGGTAGCGGGACCTCCTTTCTTGGGTCCTATCAACATGGCATCAAGGTAGGTGGTGGCACATCAAGTGACTTCTTAAGTGCAGCTTTGCCGGCAGTTGATTTGAAAAAGTATACAGTGATACTGCGGCAAAAGCACATGGTGCAGATTTTCTTAATTATGGTGCTCCGGTGTATGTTCTTTTAGCTGCACATGAAGCACTAGCGAGGACAACTGCGACAGCAATGGGTGGCCTGCTGATACAAAATGCAGAGTTCGAAATTTGCGTGACTGCTTTCGTCCGATTGCTTCTCCCATAGATGAACAGCAGCCGAACTTTGCCAATTTGATCTGCTGCAGGTCCGTCCTCACTGCCAACGACATGTACTTTGTGGGTTCTGTTTTTTTTCGCCCTGGCAATTTAATTAAAAAACATTCATTGCAGCGAAAGCTGCAGCCTCAGCTTTTGATGATCCAGCACCAGTACTTGGAGGCAATTGGTGCACCCACAGACCCAGCAGATTGAACTTCTTCGAGACGGGAAATGGGAAGGGGCTAACTTCCCCACCTCAGTGCTTTGGCAGCGGGATACACCGACATAGCAGCACCTGGTGCTAGTTCACATTTCTCGACAATTGAGTTGTGGGATATCATCACCAACGAGCATGCGTACATGGCAGCAAGGCAGTGGCCCCTTGACGAGGGCATGGTCTTAGCTTGCTTGCTGATTTTCAAGACGTTCTACCCTGCAGCTAATGGAACCGGCTATGTCAAGTGGAATTGACTTCTTTTTTGTGAGGCCAAGGTATTCCGGTGCCGTGCTGGCTGATTATTCAGCCTATGATGGAAGAAATCTGAGTCGGGCCCGTTGTTCAGAACAGTGTGTTGTGCTTGCAGCCAGCAAAGCGACTCACATTCATCAGGTCCACGTATTGTCTACGCATATGCAGCAAGTTTGGGCATGATGTCAAGTGGGTATGGTCTACGTATTGTACATTTAGCACATGCTGGAGGCACAGTGCAAGACGAAGACTACTTTCTGCGACAAGACGACCACACAATTTGCAGGCTGATGACACAACAAGTTACATGTGGCAACAATGCCTTTGGAGGGCACCAAAATCCAGATCAAGAAGGCACAATCAATATCACGAGGTGGTATGGGCAGGAGATGGACGGAAACATGCCATCCAACCTGCGATAACTTGATCAAACCTAATGGGTTACAATTCCTCTTCGTTGCGACTATGCTCCGACTCTGCCATCGCACTGGGGAACCCTGGCATGATTTCCAACGTCAACGTTATGGCATGGCAAAGCTGCCCTTTTCTGTCTCTCCATCCCGCGCAGGAGCACCCTTCTCCTCAAACATATATGGAAGTTATGCGGGACATTGTTCCAGGCAAACGGACTGCACCGTCAGTGCTCTTACGCAATCACCCCTGCTTTACGGAAATGGGAAGAGGGTTTAACCATGCGCACAACTGACTGGCATCCCACCAAGATCAATGGCGCATTCACCAACATTTGTAAATTCTTTCTATGAGCTTTGTTTCTGACTGTTGCAACAGGCTCCTCACATGTACTTCTCCAACTTTGCAAAGTCATCTTGGATGCCCTCTGCGGGGGCGTTTGTTTATGTTTGTATATCCTTCATGGATTGGCCAGTGTTGCAAATGTTCAATGCTGCCCCGGGTCAGCCCCGGGCACGCCCTTTGGGCGGACAGATGTTTGCCAGTGCCGTAGAAAAAATATATCACGCCGCGGGGTTTTAATGTTATTAATGTTTAGTGCCCCTCGGACTGGCAGGTTCCTTTCCTTTTGAAGAGGTCTCCCCGTACACCCAACCTCGCAGGCCTTCCAGCAAATCCTTGGCGGAACTGGACCTGAAAGAGGAGGCATTAATGTTGGATGACGTGTAGGGCTGGAGAAACGACGGAACGTCAACTGTCAAACCTGGGTCTTTGGTTTTTGACCAATCCCATTTGCCCAATAGCAACCTGCAGTCAAGTGATATTGGTTAGACTTTCCAAGAAAAATGCCATCACTTGTTGCCGGGGTTGAATAATTATCTTACATGAGTATATGCTTACACATGTTTTACATTCGCAGCTCTTTCTATCATGCGTTTGTGCGAACTATAGCAGCCTCACTACTGACCTCACAACAAGAATTGTACTGTTTAGCACTGGGAAATTCAGGCCCAACTGTGCCTCAACATTCCTTGCATGGTCTGTGTATAGCGCGCCAATTTACAGAGGGGAACCTGTGCATTTTTGTACCCATTCTCCACTGGGAGAAGCTAAGCGTTTCTTATTGTATTTGTTTGTGTTGTAAATTGTTTCTTTTTGCTTGGTGGTTAGGCTGGCGGTTAACAGGCAACCTCTCAAGAACCGAAATGCCTGATTTTTTCGATTGTGATTTGGCATAGTAAGCTATTGGCCTCAATCACAAACAATTCCTGCATGTTTTTGGTGGGACGCACCTACAGGACTGCTTTCAATTGGTCCGACGCGCGCGAGACTTGGTGTGTTTTTCATTTGGAACATATTCTACACCCCCTCGAACTAACATGGGCCCTCTGGAAACAGAGATTCCTATGGATTGTCACGGTCCATGTTATTTTTTGGGGGTGTAGGTGATGGTTTTCAACTGGTTCTCCATATTTGGATAAGATGTTGATTTTGAGGGCTGAGAGCAGGACCTACTGTAGTACAGGTTTCAAACTGTTCCAGAAACTGGATCCTCACTGAGTGGTCTCACTGAGTAGTTGATTGGTGGTTTGGATTTGGTGCCTTGTCTTCAGAGCCAATGCGGCACCACCTTCCAGTCACCAATGTTTAGGGTGACTGTGACTGTCCACATGGTTAGTTGGCAGGTGAGTGGCCCCAAAAATATACCCCGGTGTCCGGTGTGTCCGATGATTTCTTGAGTTTCAGGAATGTTTTTGTAAGGCTGTTGTGGTAAGGAAGGGAACAACGAGGGGAACCAGTATTGATGTGTCAAGGTGTGGAGCTGTCAAAAGGTGTCAAATACATACCCTCCCGAAGTTTAACATAGCCCTTGAAAAGTTACCTTCCCAAATGGGAGGTACTCTTCCAATTCATCCATGGGATTGTTTTTTTTGCCCATGTATACATTTATATAGATGATTTTTGCAGTAAATGTAGGTAGATATACCAGTCCCATGATCGGATGGGGTATGTATCACCTTAGTTTCCGGGGACTTTGTAAAGACGCCGATGGTTGATACGCATGATATATATATATATATTTCCCGTTGCCCAGATCCAAGTCATTCTATGTGGGTTTTGTTTTTGCATTTTATAAACGCGCTATACATAACATTATGAAGCAACATATTCGATATATTGTAGACCATATGTACACCATAATTATTACTGTCATATACTGTCCATGGAAAGAACATGTCCCCAGCATGTTGAGCTCAGTTCCTTCAAGATCCCTCAAGTGTATACATGTTGCCCGCGTCAATTTTTTTACGTGGACCTCAGCTCTATCGCAATTCCACTGGCTTCGAGGAAGTGAATTTTCGGACTTCCACTCGCACTCGGAATCCTCAGTTGACGATTCAAAGCCACCCATGTTGGTGCCCTTGACTTGGAAAAATACAAGTGTCATACACTCCCAAAGTTAAACATGGCCGCTGAAAAGTTACCCCAAGCAGGGGCGAGCTGTTAAACTTCGGGAGTGTATGTGTCATCCAAGTGATGGGTTCTGTCACGTTGAAAGAGACACGACATATTGTTTGAATAATCAGCAGAGTAATTATCCTACCCAAGTGAAGGACCTTCTGGATGGAAATGGAAACGATTTGATTTGAGTAGGA
The DNA here is from genome assembly GCA_000507305.1 of Breviolum minutum Mf 1.05b.01. Taxonomy (NCBI): domain Eukaryota; class Dinophyceae; order Suessiales; family Symbiodiniaceae; genus Breviolum; species Breviolum minutum. The sequence goes on along the minus strand of DF239580.1, from coordinate 5,941 downwards.
AACCGCAAACTACTTTAAACTACTGCACTGTTTAAGGTTTGCATATCACACATTCCCATTTAAGGTATATAACCCCTTTCAAAAAGAAAGCCAAAAAGTCAACCTGGCAAGCTTGTTCACAGGTGATGTCGCACAGATTCAACGAAAATATCAACCATTCAACCCTTGTGGTGATAAACTGGATGAAAAATGTTCAGAAAACACCATAAAACACCAAGTTACCTAGCCGTTCTACGCTTCCACGTAATGAAAATATAGGATTTGATAGGATTTGTACCTGTTTTGGGGTCGCTGGTGGGTCGAACTATTATTATTTTTGACTGGTGGGTAGATATGTCAAATTTTCTACCCTCGAAATTCAATCACCTTTTATTCCAAACGAATCATCCTATTGTCACCTAGAATTTTGCTCCATCTTAGGCCAACATGAATCCCCTATCTGTATATGAATTGATGGGTATCCTTGAGTCATTGAACCAAAAACATGTACAGTAACAGTATCCATATAATATATAATTTGCCGGAGGTTTGCTTAATCCTGAGAAAAAAACGAACCGGGTGTTGCCCATGAGGTAAAATGTGTAATTTTGGGTCCAGCAGCAGCTGGCAAGAGCGCTTTGGTCGCTCAGTATTGTGACGAGACCTTTGTCCCAACCTACTTGCAACCTGGCTCGGGTTGTGGTGAGGCTTGGAATTTTTCGCAGCCGGTAGGATACACCTCAGAAAATGACACATGTGCTGAATGGGTGTTGTTTTGTTCACAAAAAATGCATATGGATTATATATGGAAACCAATATGGAGGTGGCATATGTATGTATATGGGGCATGTTTCCAACATTTCACAGTGATTCGATTGATTTGGATCACACGAAGCTCCCCTCCAAAAAGATTGTTTGGGAAAGGGGAATCCACTTTTTCAGGATCTTAGAGGTTGGTAGATGCATTTCGGGTGGGTCTTCCTCACTGAGATTGGTGGTTTTGTAAGGCGCTGTAATGAATTGTTACAACACCCATGAGAGGGAAGTAATGTCTATTTTCCCATTCCCATCTCTCCGTATATTGTTGATGGAAGAAATCCAGTTTGATATGGGTGTTTCCCAAAAATAGGGATACCCCAAAATGGATGGTGAAAATGATGGAAAACCCTATTAAACATGGGATGATTTGGGGGGGAAACCCATTATCTCACTTTTTCGCAGGGTTTCCTTGGATCTTTACCTCGGCTGCCTCACCTGGATTTCTTGAAAAAAGTAGGATGATTGAAACGCACAATCTGGAGGCTCCCTTGCACTGGAGATGCAGCATAACTGGTGATGGCAACCAGAAATCCGGCGTTTCACCAGTTGAGGGAAAGGTAGTTTATTCCATTATTGACCGGGTTTCAAAAACATCCCAGGTGGTTAGCCGGATTTCTGAACCATCAACAGTATTGCATGATGAAGCAAGATTTCCCGAGAGCCATCAATGAGGCCCACCATTGGAGTAGATTTTCGAGTTGGTCAGGTGCTCCTCCCACAACGTCAAGGGCTGGTGGCGCCCGTCTAGCACCGGATATGTAATTTATGGAAGTTGGAGATTGGTGAAGTATGTTGTTATGACTAAATTCATCTGAATTGGCCAATTGAGAGGGAGGCATTTGTGTTAGCCTTTCAGGACCAAAGTTGGATGACTCGCATCCAAACTCATGGAGGAACTTTCTGTGCAAACTGCATGGGTGGTTTTGCTTGTTAGTTGTTGTGTTTTTTCATTGTGTGTATTGTTTATATTTTGGAAATTGCCCAAACCATTGACCTGGGGGGTTTGGCTGCTTTGGTGGAATCTCGAGTTATTAACCTGTTGGATTTTTTGAGTTTATCACCAAATTGAATCACCAAGTAACTTGTGGATACCCTGCAAGATGCGCTACTTGAATCATTCGCTGGACTGGTCCGCAAAATGGTCCGCAAATGGCCTGTAGGTTCCATGTGGCGCATACATACAGAAATATATGTACTGTAAGAAACCTTCTACCCCAGTTCTTTAAGCACTAATCACCAACCAAACCACCATGCCGCACCATGCCCCTCACCCTTCAAGTTTCACCAAAGGTGGCTACAAAGTGTGAGGAGTTCAGATTCAAACTGCAGTTCTGGGACACTGCCGGGCAGGAGACCCGTGGATCTGAAAGGTGCATTGGAGCATGTGAATGGTAAGTAAATCATCAGGTTCAATCAGAAAAGACATACATGGCAGTTTGCAGTTAAAGTCTCAAGTTGTTTGATGTCTCTATCCTGGGTTGGAAAATAAAAATGGCGCAGTGGACCATGGATGAATTGTATACTTTCAGGAGCCGTGCCATCTATTCTTCGGATGGTGTAAGTTAGTGAAAATACAGGCCACCAGACACTCCCATCAGCTACGTGAATATTGTGAATTCAGCATGTTTTTCTTCGTTTGCAAAAAACTTCAAAAGCTGATATTGTCAACAACAACGGTCAGCGCCCTTGACATAGTTCTGTTTTTGATGTTTTTGGTTGGTAAGTGAATTCATCTCAACAGGGTAGGAACAACAAAATTGCCAACGATTGAGGATATTGAGGATGGAGGATCCTGGTACAAGAACATGACCTCACATTCTCTTGAGATGCTCTCCTATCTAGGATGCCGAGTAAAGTGACAACTCTTCGGAACAATTCACCCAACAACATGCTAGATTCGTCCCGCACAATCCTGATGGTGCCATTGAGGATGCTTTACAAGTCATTTGGAATATTATTCCAACAATATTTTAGATTGTTTCCTTTACCACAAGTTCATGGAATCCATGATTCACAAGCAGAAAGGACATCGTCCATCATCCATCATCATCCATCATCTTCCAACATCCACAGGCCCACATCAAACATTAACCGTAGGATCGACCAACAACCAACCGTAGGAGCGTTTTCGAACCATTACATTAAGCTACATCCAGGGAACTAGTAGCATTATGGCAGTCTTCAGTGCCTTAGCTTGGGATCGTGGTGATTGTTGATCACAGGGGGAACCCACTCAACGTGGGGTTTTCTGTTGTGACATTTGTTGGTTGTTTTTTTTAAGTTGCCTAGGTTGGAAATGTCAGATTACTAAGAGGGTCGGGCGTCATTTTTTGAAATTAGATATGTTACTATTACCTAGATACAAGTCACAAGTCATTCTTCCAATGGCTTGAACAATCTTGCACATCACGTATTAATCCGCATGTTGGATTATCTAGATGCAGCGGATTGCCTAATCAAGCGCCCCTTTATTGGGCCTGCGGACAGCGACATGGAGGACGTACACCTGCGGATAGCGACATGTTGGCATGGGTATCAACCAATGGTTAGTTGGTGCTTCTCCCGTGGATGGCGCAGTATTTGGAAACATGTCTCCAATTGATACCCTCTCAGGAACTAACATCTCCCATCCCAAGGCACTATTGAAGATTTCCCCTAAGTTGGGATATGTTAGAATAGTTCTTTCTGGAGGGTAACTCCAACTGAAGGCTGAACTCCTCACCCCCCCAATTCCAACCACCAAGTCGACACTGCCTGAAAGTCTGAAAGTATTGATTTTGGATTAACATATTTTTGAAGTCAAAGTCACACATGTGTGATTTGAGTCAGAGTAGTTTATTTGTCCCCCGCCCAAAAAAAAAGACTTACATAACCCCTGGAAAAATGATGGTTGGAAGGTTGGAAGACTACCTACCTTCCTTTTAAAATGGTCCCCCTTTTTTAAAGGAACATCTTCATTTTCGCGGTGTAACCCACCCTAAATCTCCCGCAAATTTTCCCGACCTATTGAAACTAAAATCTACCTACCATTGTTCCTAGTCCTCGCGTGGCTTCCAACGACCCACACCTCCCCAAACGCAATCCGAAAAACCAAGGTTTGGAGCATCGCAAATCCTTAGAGGAAACGGTACTGATGGTGAACCAGGCATTGAGAGCCTTGGATTTTAAAGTTCAGCAAAAAAAGATATGCTTAGACTTTTAAGGGCATTTTTCAAAGAAAAGACCGGCATCTTACCAGCCTTCAATATATATATATATACTATACATTTATTTTTATTTTATATTTTATATATTGAAGAATTGTATATATGTATACGTATAATAATCTTGGTCTATCTTGTTGTTTGTTGGAGGAAACTGTTGAAATCAGAATTGTACAAAGGCGCCACTCCAAGATGGTTGATAACATCAAGCCAGCTCAAACAGAATTTTAACATCCCTGCAAGCTTCCAACATAGTTGTAAGGTTTCACATTTAGTAGATGCATCAATTCACCAATTATAGATACACCCCCAAAGTTTAACATGGAACCTGAAAAGGATGGTTTTGAAAAGGAATCTCCTTTTCCAGGGATTGATTTTCAGGTTCCATGTTAAACTTCAGGGGTGTACATTTTTTGTCTTACGGAATTTCCATTGCCTTTTTTTTTGCTTTTACTTTTTAAAACACTGGAAGATACTTTTTTGAATCTTTATTCCCTGGCAGAGGTGCATCAACACCGCACGGCCACCAACATTTTCCCATGTGGCTCTTCTATATTTGCTGTTGGTAACTATTTGCCACTGTTGATGGCTGAAATCTTGCACCTGTTGATAGGCAGTTTATATATGATTTAGTTTATTTTTCTAGTTCACACCCTGGAAGATTAACATGGAACATAATCATGGAGGTTCTATTCAGATCATTTTCCTTTCCAAATGGTTGATTAGTAGGTTCCATGTTAATCTTCCAGGGTTTTTTCGGGTCTTTTTTAATACATTCCCCGGGGGTTAAGTTATCTGCTAACATCTGCCTCTGCGAATCGATGTTTTTTAACCCCATTTGTCAACTGGTTGGCCAATTTGGCATCTATCATCAGATTGATTTGATGAGTTGTGTACCACGAGCTGACCATAGGGAAACATTAAACTCAGTTTGATTGCTGTTCAGGATACTTTGATGGTGAGGACCGTGTCTTGAGTTGCTTTTGTTGATGTTTTTTAAGCTATGTCAGTTTGAACATGTCGCTATGTTTCACTAATTTGTTTGGAAGATCAAAGTTCAGAATGCTAGCGTGACAATGTTTGTTCTTCTTGTTCCATGTCACGCCTATCGCACCAAAAAAATATCGTTCAAAGACAATCGGTCACAGATTCGTTGGAGGACCACCCGAGAGAAGGGTTGTTGCTGTGCTTGGTGGGAACTCATGCAGATTCGGAGACTCGTGAAGTGTCAGATAAGGAGGCCCATTTTTTCCCATTTGATCATGGTCATGTGAGGCCGAAAAATTCCTACCTAGTGCTCGTTGATTTCCACATGTTTCAGATGGTATTCATCGTATCAATCGCGTACCGGCCGTATCATATTCTGGCGGGTGCGCCAGGAATGTGCAATAGTTGCATCAAATTATAGGCATTTATTTGTTTTTTCTCGGGTGTAAATGTCTGAGTCTATGTTCATAAATATCTGGTAATATGGTATATATGTACATCTCCAATATTTATATTGCTTTTGTCCACATACTACTTCACAATGCAGAGATGTTTGCACATGTTTCCATAGCTCGGGATAGGCCTTGCTTGCAGCTGAAGAACTGGGATGCTCCTTTCATGCCGTGTCCAATGCCACTGGGGAAGGGGTAAAGGAGGCAGGATACAAAAACTTGGGGTTCTTGGAAACGCGACCGGTCTTTTTATGTCAAGCATTTCTTGGGAAGCTTAACGGTCACCAGAGTCGCCATTTTGGACATGCCCATTTTTTGAATCCAGAAAAGCGGCTCCTTTGATATAGAAAAAACCATGACTTGTGACCAAGGGTTGGAACAATTGAATATGCATTCATGTAAATGTACCATATGTATATAAAATAGATTCAAGTATAGTTATATACATTTACATGGATAAACATTTGTATATATATATATGTTATATATTTTTTTGATGTT